>JAMKCH010006654.1:0-37072 GCA_023653785.1 Ophioderma brevispina | reverse complement strand
GGAAGCTGAGAACTTTGAACACAACCATGCTTTCCTTTATTGTTCTTTGTTGAACAATGCTTTCTTCATCATATTCCTCCCTGGCATGTTTGAGGCAGTGGGAAATAGGGGAAGGGTAAGTTGTCCCTCCACATTAGAGCGTTAATTGTCCATACCACAAGCTGTAGACAAGCGTTGTCCACACAATTTGCTGTAGACTTGTTACATTAGTTTCAGCAGTCAAATTCCCCAAATTTCCATGCATTTTCACATTTATTGTCCCCCTGATAGTGAGTCCCTTATTTCACCCACAACAATAATTTCTGGTGCTTTCACTGAAAAATAATGTATTGATTAGTTCAATGCATGGTAATACATTCACTCTGATCTGTACAATATTCTTTTGTTTGAAAAGGGTTTAATAACACAATGATGCTACACGCCTTATACCCTTTAGTTTCTTGAACCTTCTGGGGAAACTGGCCCAAGTGGTATTTTATCCTCTATGTTTAACTGACAATATCTCCGCTTAGGGTCCATCAAATTGGATGGAATAAAAGCGGGGATTTAGCTTAGGATCTTGTCTAACAAATAAAGTCAAAATATCTGGCAAAAATGTACAGTTTATATTTTTTATAATTTTTAGTTTGATTGTATAGGTTTTTATTGGGACAGTCTGTATAGGTTAACCCAAATCGGGCATATTTTTGCTCATAACATCCAAACCAAACATCCTTTTAGCCCTAAAATTTCACCTGGTAAATGAGAAAAATAGTAACTTTCTTCCGATACCAAACGTTTGACTACTTCCGGTAAAATCTGGCCAGGGGATGAGGCTTTTGGCGATCGGACCATGGACCTCTATTTTCTCCATGAACCTATACATAAAACTAATATTTTATATAGGGCAATATTTTTTAGCACCTCCGTATTCATATAATTACTTCCTAGTAAAAGATATAGTAAACACAATTACTATGTAAGTAAAATGATTAGCATAAGAAATTTCTAAAAGTGTATCAAAATTTTTGCTTATAGAACATCTGTTACTTGTCACGACCAACAAGTTCTCAAGAACTTACTCCAAAAATCATTTGCATATATGGTATCTTGTAGCCTTCACTGATAAAACCGGAGTGTTAACTTTAACACCAATGGTGTTAATTTTAACACCCTCCTGGAATCAATAGGTGACCGCACCCACTGGGGTTAGATTTACACCATTTCGGTGTTAAATACCACCATCTTAGTGTTACATTAAGACAAAATTTGGTTTTACAATGTATGATATGACACTGCTTGTTAAATTTTTCATATGTCGGTATTGATTATTTTTTAACATTGCCAGTGCCAAATTGACATGTTAGTTTCACACCCTCCTGGAATCAATACGGGACCGCATCCTCTGGTGTTAATTAACACCAAACTTTGGTGTTAACATTTGTATTTGTAACGTCTGACGTATTAGTAAAAAATTTTTGATTTTGTTGTTTGTTCTATTGTAACATTTCATAAGCAGACCACCAAAATGCATAATTTAAATTGTGCAGCAACACAGAAGGGTGTTAAATCCTAGATTTCAACACCAGAAACCAACACTGACGAGCTTGATACCGACTTGGTGTTAAAATTTCATGTATAGCTCCATGCTTAGTACTGATTGTCATAGCCACCGACCTAGGAATGTAACACTGGACGAAAATAAAACGATAGCCACCATGAAGTTTCATTTGAAGAAACATGACGGTAATGAAACAGAAAACCCGGGAAAAAAAAAAAAAATCATTCAATGGAGTGTGGTTTGGGCAAACGCGGATAGATTCAATGAGGGTGCTTTACAAACAAAATGCTCGTGGCCACACACACTCTCCTAAAAAGAAATGTTACCACTGTTTACATCATTAGCGTACCTATTAAGTCACTTGCTCCGTAGTCACGACGTCTCCATGGTGAGTACTTTGCTGCCATCAACGGTTGATACTGTTTAAGAAGTAACACCGATACTTTATTTTGTTATGGATTCAATACATGACAATATTTTTACAACAATTGCAGCATTATCATATTTGTGTACAGTTTATCAATCGTGCCCTATTGTTCTTTCTTTGGTCGCACTGTTAATAGGGTCGTGCCTACATTGTATACAGTCGGTACACCAGGGTGCGGTCCGCACCCCCCCCCCCCCCACAAAATTCCAAAAAAGGGAAAAGGTCCGGCCACTTTTTGCAGATTTTCTAAATAAAAGGTCCAATTTAGAGCAAATCGACGAAAAAGTCCACTTTTTGGTGATGACATGTTCAAAACCTCCAAAAGGCCATGTTTAGGGGGTTAGGTCCATTTTCCCCCAAAAAAGTCCACTTTTTTCTAAACCGACGCACCCCCCTTAAAAAATCCTGCGTACGGCCTGATTGTAGATGCACATAAGCAATATGACGTCATCATCAGCCATCTTGGTGCAAGATGCACACACATGCCAGGACTACAACACATGACCTACAATTTGAGCAGAGAAGTATTGGTATCCCTGAATGTGTTGTGTTGTGTCATCTGACATGGCTGGCTGAAGACGATCTACACAAGTTATGGGTTGGTTCGACAGGTTGAAGTACTTTGGATTAACCTATTTTAGTAGAATATACAGACACCCTCCAAGTATCATAGAATGTGTTCACGAAAAAAACTATATGGCATTTTTTGTTACATAAGGGTGCACATAAAGCGTCACCATTTCCGCTCAACCTTGCTCCTATGGGTCTCGTTTGTTCTCATAAGAGTTGTTAGCCAAAAATACCTGTTTTTTTGCCTTTGGGGCCAAAAAAGATTTTTGAGATTTTTGTGTTTTGAATTCTTCAAAACAACTTTATCAGAAATTAACCACTTTTAACACAGCTGGCAACCAATGCATAACCTGTGTCGTTTGGTATAGTTTCTCCTAAGATTGTTTGCCAAAATACAATGTAATTTCTTTTTGCCCTTTTGGCCAAAAGATGATTTTTTGGGCCAAAATTTGATTTTTTGAAATTTGATGTATTGTGGATATCGTTCAAAACACGCTTTATCCGAAATATTACCACTTTTTAAGTAACTTTGGACTATAGTTACGGGTGGCTTAAATACAAATTAAAAGATAATTAACATAAAGAAAATCAAAGCATCTCATAAGCATTTAAGGTCATTTATTTCAAAATATTGTTTTTGGACTTATGATGACATGAACAGGTTGAAAGTAAGCACAAAAACCAATCAAAAACACTGACAGCCGTTCCTGTTTTGACTTCCTAAAGTGGAATGTTTTACTTTAAAGAAAATTACAGTGTGTTACACTTTAAGGGGGCAACTCGAATATTCAGATGATTGCCGTGGTATCATCGATGACTCACATAGGATTGTGGCCCGAAAATGGATTTTCTATCACTCTAGTTTTACTATGAAGACAGGCAGTGTTAATGAAAATCAGTTTTACATCCATATATGGGCTTATATTTTAGTCAAAATGAACAATTAATTAGTAAAAAACAAGGAAATAAGCGTTCCAGTAGCATTTAATGTTAATTTTTTACTTTTTATATTATTTTGTTGTTTAGTTTATTTACAAAAATGTTTAAGTAATGCGTCAAAATCATCAAAACCTGTTTAAAACCTGTTTTGACTGACCTAAAATATTATGCTGTCACTTTTTCATTAGAAAATAAGCTACATAGTGTTTTCCCCCTGTTACGAAACCCATATTGGACCCTCACAGCATTTATTTTTATTTTGCTAAAATCCATGCAGCACTGAGACTCGTTCCTAATTAATTAATTCTACCGATTTTTGATAAAAGGTCTTACAAAATACAAGAGTCCAAGATTTTTTGTCCCCTTTGTGGTGTTCAATTTCGATGATCTGTATGACACCAAGAGTTCCCCACTTGAAAGTTCGACGACCCCTAACTCCTACCTCGGGGCGATATCTAGAAACACTGACTTCTGATCATTTTGGTATTTTCTTTCCGACCGTGTCCATATTACAGACGTCTCATGTGCCTGAATGTCCTAACACCCAACCCCTGTCTATTGTGTTTCCCATGAGTGGTTGTTTCATCATTTTGTTTCAGCACTGTACCCAATGGCCGCGTCTATACAAGGTCACGGTTTTATTCCGTACAGGTTGCTATGTATAGCTAGGACACTTTCTCATGGGGGACTTTCAGTTTCTTTTACAACCAGTTTTGACTCCAGGGCGGGAGAGCGAACACCTTGAGTCCCCGTCCTGGGCGGCGCAACGGCCCGGACAGGGGGGGAGCGTCCGCCGTTAAGGGTAAGTATAACGGAGATTAATGGTGATATGATCTCCCCGGGAGATAGGGAATCACCTACATCTCCTATAGTTCATTCAAGCCTGACTTCTGCCCACATTGGCAACTGGTAAGAGTCCCGGATACCAGAGTGCTCGGGCCATCAGGCAAGCGGAGCTATGGTCTTGGCCTCGCCGGGAAGGTTGACCAACCCTAATCAATGTATGACTTTTACCGACTTTAATGGGTAAAGTGCTACTGGGAGCTGTGGAAGATGTGGCGGCTTTTGCTAGTTGATGACGAGGAAGCTGAGGATAGGATCCTAGCTGCCTTCAAACCGCTTCGGTACTATGGACATCCTCGGAGATAATCTTGTTTGGAGGTAGAAGGACAAGAAGCCCATCCCATAGCGTCCATGACACTTGTATAGAAGCTCCCCGTAGGAGCCCAAGCCGGCCGCCTGAGAATCTTGACGGCTTACGTCGTGGCTCCATGTGCGTCCGTCAACAACCTCCGTACTATCTAGCTTTCCTCCCCTTTAGACTCCACGATCCATCTGCTAATTCGTCTTGGAGCCGGGGCGAAAACGGCTTCTGAGTGTGAGGAAACTGGTCGTGACCCCCCCCCCCCCCTAAGGGCTTGAGTCTGCGGCCGGTTCAGGCGGCCGTCGATTGTAGCATTCCCTGATGAGGCATGATGCGCTGGCGAGTTAGACAAGGTGATGCCGGTCCGCCAAACCCCAGATGAATGGCTCCTACGGCCGTGCGGCAACTCCTGACTGTGCGTGGGTTTGCTCCATCTTCGAACACCTCAGCAGGAAGTCCGCCACCTCCTTTAGCGTTGCTCGCAAGAGCGAGTCCACTTGTGATCTCTGCACCAGTTCCTCCTTCCGGTACTTGCCAGGCCGGGAATTTATAATCTTCCTGTTGTAGGGCTCCTTTCCCTCTCCTTCCCATCAGGGCAGCTTGGAACGAAAGGCCTGCGTGCTCTGAGGACTGGTGAAATTGGCCATCGCCATCAGGTTG
This sequence comes from Ophioderma brevispina, assembly GCA_023653785.1. Taxonomy (NCBI): domain Eukaryota; kingdom Metazoa; phylum Echinodermata; class Ophiuroidea; order Amphilepidida; family Ophiodermatidae; genus Ophioderma; species Ophioderma brevispina. The sequence continues at coordinate 31,792 of JAMKCH010006654.1, read as the reverse complement.
ACGCCTTCAGAGTCTCCATCGGAAGGATACCCCCGGAGTCTTGCATCAGGTCCTCCTCATTGGAAGAGTCCACGGGTTGGCGTACAGCCGGCTGACAGGAGTCTTGGAATCCACGGTTGCCGAGGCAAATGCGGCCCACCCGAATCATGCGCAGTTGCTTGTCTGGTGAACTCCAGCCTGTTGAAAACTGTTCTGCATATATCTTTGGTGTTGATTGCCAACGCCACCTTCCTCGTTATGGACAAGGCATCTGCCAGGGTGTTGTTTTCCCCAGGAAGGTGAACAGCTGTCAGGGTGATCCGATAACGGAGACACCACTCCAGGACTTTGACGTCTGTAGGCAAGGGTGCGACTCCTGGTTACGGCTCGCTGCTTGTTTATGTGGGAGACCACCGACATGTTGTCGCACTGGCTCTAGGACGTGACCTTCCGCTTGACTGATTGGGAGTCCTGCCTACGCCAGATGACCTGCCCACAGCTCCAACGTGTTGATGTGATGCTTGGCCATCTTCCTTGGTCCAAGTCCCTGAGAGGCGACTGTCTCCTACGTGCTCCCACCCGCTCTTTGACGCGCACGGTCGTTAGAATGAAAATGAGGAGAGTTTTTTACAGGAACCATATTTTTATCTCATTATGCCATAATAATGGATAAACTTACCATACTTAATTGTGCACTAGTTTGCTGATATGGTGTGACAAATAAGTGTATCATGTAAGATATCAATACAAATGTGGTTTCATGTGTAAGTGAAAGCAGTACATTAATTCTTGGCCAAGCTTTTAAAGAACAAGTTAATACTTTACTTGTAGCTCTTGAGAATTAAGTACTCCTGTATCTTATACAGGCTGTTAAGATGCTATTTTATATTATATAAAAAGGTAAAAGAGTAATAATATTATTGATTTTTGTTAGTATCTGCTGTAGGTGCTTGAGTTCTGGTCTTACGAGTCAGCTGATTTTATCAATTAACATACATTTGGTAGCAAATGTCGTTAAAAACCAGAATACTTCTAAACGCTTCTGGGTTTGTTCTTTTTTTTTCTAAAATTGATTTGTAATTAGACCAAGTGTGTTGTTTCAAATTTGTTTCATCAAACAGATTTTTATAAAACTAAAGCTATGTTGCAAGGTTATCAAGTTAGTTACAGGGAAATTAGCAAATCAACTTTCCATCCAAAATCACAAATCTTAATTATTCCGTTGACTAAAAACAATTATTTGACATACCCAAGACTGCCCCTTAAAGGTAACAAAGGTAATCTATAATTGCACCAGTTTTTGTCAAATCAAGTAATTTTTAAATTTGACCCCTGTACAACTGAAAATGATCGTTTTTATTGATTTTTGCTGGTTTTTCGCCGATTAAACACCAAAACTTTCGGCCGCAAATAGTACAAACTCGACCTTTTTGGATTCCTTATTATTAAACTATTAACTTGTATACTTTTCAACAGATTGGGATCAATTCAAATGTGACCCCTGTTATGACCTTGACTCCCGAACAACCATTTCCCTACCACTTACGATAACTCACTTTTTTTTTGGGTAAATGTGCCACCATACCTACCAAATATCGTTTGAATACAGAGCTTTCGTTAAAAAATTATTTCATAGATGAACTTACCTCTGGGATACTAAATCCTGATTGCCCCTTTAAATATCACTATCACTACTGGACTTTCTACCATAAAACGTACAAGCAGGCCACTTTAGGTCAAACAAACTGTGTGTTTTATGCTTTTGTTTACTTTTAACATTTTTACATCATATAGTGTGAAAATAAAACCATATTTTGATGTAAAATGACCCTTAATGTTGGAAATGTTTATTTATTTTCTTTGTTTGTTGAACTACATTAAGTTAGTAATATTACTAAAATATACCCATATTGTTAAAACAAACTGACTTTCAGCTAAATCTGCGTGGTCTTCTATTACCAAAATACAGTGAAATCGAAAATCCAATTTTCGGACCAACATCACTATATGAATGTTTATCCGATCATATAGCAATCATTGTAAAATGTAAAGAAAAAACCAACCACACAAAAAAACAAAGCAAAATCACAATATTTTTAAAAAAAAAAACTTCACACTTTAGGTCAAACAGAACTGTGGTCATGTTTTGTGGATGCTTTTGTGCTTAACTTTAGCACATGTTTATGTGCATCATAAGTTAAAATCCTGGAACATATTTTAGAGAAAAGTGACCTTAAATGCGCGTAGAAGCTTTTATTTCCTTGTTTTTTTAAATTGGGTCTTTTTTTATTTTTAAATTTGACTAAAATGATCGCCCCTATTCTTAAAACTGATTTCCTTCATTTCACTAAACTACATTCTTCTAGGTAAAATATAGTAAATCATAAAATCCATTTTTCCCACAAAAAACCCCCCCCCAAAACCCCCCCCCCCCGTTCACCAAAATCACTATGTGAATGGTCATCAATGTTAGCATCAGTTCTACATATCCCTATTACCCTTTTAGTTTCACACGAATTTCTAACTTACAAGTAAAGCATTCACATTTTAGGTCGAACAGAACTGTGTTAATGTGTGTTTGATGCTTTTGTGCTTACTTAACATGGTATGTCATCATAAAGTTTCATAAACTATTTTTAAGGAAAAATGACCTAACTGCGCTCACATAATTCTTTTATTTTCTGTATTTTATAATTATCTTTAATTTGGTTATTTAGACGTATATATAGTCCAAATTACTTAAAAGTGCTAATTTCTTTCTTATAAGCTTGTTTTTGAAATATCAAATACCTCAAATTCAAAAATCAAATTTTTGGCCAAAATCATCTTTGCCCAAAAGGCCAAAAAAAAATTTGTATTTTTGGCACAACTCTTAGAAAACTATACCAAACTAGCAGTTTGATCTGACATGGTTGCCCGCCTGTAACAAAAACTCCCATATTTTTTTTCTGACACATTTAGGAACTGGCGGCGTCTGATAGGGAAAAAAACAAACATTCCTACATTAAGGACTTCAGTGCTTTTTCACATGTAGGCCTCAAATATGAAATGGATACGGTGTAAGTCTTTCGCTCTCAACCCGGGGGCACTCGGGGACAGAGGACTTTTATCATTTACAAATCAAAGCATGAAATTAAATGAATTTATAGTTTGGTTATGAAATTAGTCCATTTCTCCATATAAATGCCACATTATGAGATGTTTTGTCATTTTAGAGTTTTTATCATAAGTTGTCATGCCACCAAAGAAAAGTTAATGACAATTGACAAATAAGAGTGATGAGCGCGATAATGTCAGAGATCGCAAAAATGTGGAATGCGGAGTTTTTAACTTCTAAATCCGGATAATTGTGTACAACCCGGGTGTACAATTCCATAAAACTGCTTGAAATTAAGAATAACAACCAAATAGTGAAAAAAATTAAGTATTGAGGACGTTGGTCATACCGTCTCCTGTAAATATACATAAAGCGCGGGCCCGTCCAAAATCGCCACTTAACGCTATTGTGGTTTACAACTAGTACAGATAAACAAAGATCAATAATGTTTGTGGTTGAAGTCGAACATGTATTCATCAGGGTCACAATGTCACACTGAAAATCGTGCTATTCACCGGAAGAGGCTTTTTTGATCTCAAGTCGGAATTTTGCTACACACGTATAGAAATTCCAGGAAGCGTAAAAAGTACTACTAGCCTTGTCCTTAAGAACGGATTTCAAGCCAACCACTTGCATGTAGTCCGCATACATCCATGCCAGTAACTAAAGTATAACAATCTGATTTTGATGATTTTGTTCGATGTTTTGGATTAGCAAATCGCTGCTAATCCCTAAAAATGACAATTTCGTCATTGAATTTGTCATGCAATTTAGAATGTGGATCATGATAATCTGCTTATGTAAAATTAAAAACTGGCCATTGTTACTTGACACTAAACCATTTCTTAGCTTTTTGTAATAGCAAATCAAATTTCCAGTCCAAAATCACAATCTTGAATTATTCCTGTTGACTAAACAATTATTTTGACATACCCTAGACTGCCCCCTTAAAGGTAACAAGGTAATTTATAATTTGCACCATTTTTTGTCCAAATCGGAGTAATTTTTAAATTTGACCCCTGTACAACTGAAAATGATCGTTTTTATTGATTTTTGCTGTTTTTAGCCTATAACTCCAAAACTTTCGGCCGCAGATAGTACAAACTATACCTTTTTGGAATCCTTATGATTAAACTATTAACTTGGTATACTTTTCAACATGATTGGGTCAATTTCAAAATTTGACCCCTGTTATTGACCTTTGACTCCCGAAAAACCAATTTCCCCACCCCCTACGATAACTCACTTTTTTTGGTAAATGTTGACCCCCATACCTACCAAAATCAGTTGAAATCAGCTTCTTTAAAAAATTTTCACAGATGAAACTTACATTAGGGATACTAATATCCTAGATTGCCCCTTTAAAATTATCACTACTGTAATTTCTACTAAAAAGTAAAAGCATTCACACTTTAGGTCAACAGAACTGTGTTAATGTGTTTTTGATGCTTTTGTGCTTACTTTAAACATGTTATGTGCATCATAAGTTCAAATAAACAATATTTTGAGAAAAATGACCTTAAATGCTCTAGAATGCTTTTATTTTCTTTATTTTAATTATCTTTAATTTGTTATTTAAGACGTAAATATAGTCCAAATTACTTAAAAGTGGTAATTTTCTGATAAAGCTTGTTTTGAAGATATCAAATACATCAAAATTTCAAAAATCAAATTTTTGGCCAAAAATCATCTTTTTTGGCCCAAAAGGCCAAAAAAATTAATTTGTATTTTTGGCAACAACTCTTATGAGAAACTATACCAAACGAGTAGTTGATCTGACATGGTTGCCAGCTTGTAACAAAAAAATGCCCACATAATTTTTTCTGAACACATTTATGATACTTGGCTGGCTGTCTGATAGGGAAAAAACAACATTCCTACATTAGAGGACTTCAGTGCTTTTCACATGTAGGGCACTCAAATATGAAATGGATACGGGTGTAGGGCTGGCGTTCTCAAACCCGGGGGCACTCGGGGGACAGAGGACGTTTATCATTTACAAATCAAATGATACATTATGAATTTATAGTTTGTTATTAAATTAGTCATTTCCATATAAATGACAAATTATGAATGTATTTGTCATTTAGTTTATCATAATTTGTCATGCACCAAAATGAAAAGTTAATGACAATTTTGACAAAATAAAGTGATGAGCAGCGATAATGCGAGAGAATCGAAAAAATGTGGAAATGCGTGTTTTTAACTTATAAATCCGGGATAAGTGTGTACAATTCCATATAACTGCTTGAATGTAGAAATACACCAAATAGTGAAAAAATGAAGTATTTGAGGAAATTTGTCATACCGTCTCCTGTAAATAGACATAAAGCGATGGCGTCTCAAAATCGCCACTTAACGGCTAATTGTGGTTTACACTAGTACAGAATAAACAAAGATCAATAATGTTTGTGTTTGAGGTCAAAATGTATTGATCATGGTGCACAATGTCACACTGAAAATCTGTGATATTCACCGGGAAAGGCTTTTTTGATCTCAAGTCGGAATTTTGATACGCACGTATAGAAATTACAGAATCGGGTAAAAAGTACTGCCTTGTCCTTAATACACGGATTTCAAGCCAACCCACTTGCATGTCATGTTCGCATATCCATGCCAGTAACTAAAGTATAACAATATGAATTTTGATGATTTTTTCGATGTTTTGGATTAGCAAATCGCTGCTAATCCCTTTAATGACAATTTCGTCATTAATTTGTCATGCAATTTTAAGTAGTGTGTCATGAATATATCTGATGTAATTAAATTGAAAAACTGGCAATTGTTACTTGAACACTAAAAACATTCTTAGCTTTTGAATAAAAAATCACTTGCATGAAAATAGGACCTCTTTCTTGACGAATAAATCTTTGCAGTGAAATTTGAAAGCAATATTATATTTGATCTGTATTGCGTGAAAATTCCACAAGAAATTATCAGCTGCTATACAAGTAGCTGAAGGCAGTAATATCGCTATAGTGGATTCAACCCATCGTCTCACCTGAGGTTAAGTTTTGGACTGTGTCGATTAGTTGGGAGAGGAGGCAGAAAAAGGAAAATATGTGGTCCGATTGGCTTACTGTATTTTGCGAAACGAAACGAAACAGAACTCCCATTGGATTACACGCTTTATTCCGTTATGCACGTTATGCATGCATGACGGAATAAAGCATGTAATCCAATGGGAGTTCTGTTTCGTTTCGTTTCGCAAAATACAGTAAGCCGTCCGATTGACCTGTTTCATGAACGAACTGAAATAATCTGGCCTTTGATGTTGACATCATTTTACATAGAGTGCAAAGACTTCTGTGTTCATTCGTATCCAAGACACGGGCGCTCATAAGTCGGTAACATTTACCACCTGTTGCATTGAATACCACTGAAGCAAATACGATTGCGGTAGTCAAAATGTTTGAGTTAATTGAGCTTATAGGTTAATAAATGCTTAATAAATATGCGCTTATGTTGACGTGAATGCTTTCATTGAACATAAAATTGATTTTTCACTGCTTTGGAAAAGTACTAGAGGTGACACGATGGGTTGAATATACTATAGCACATTACAGATATCTATTTGAATCAACTAAATTCCAATTTTAACGATAGCCTAAAATATTCGTAAGTCAATAAGTCAGCTCAATTAAGAGCTCTTGTGACATGTGACTTCATAAATTAATCAGCAGCAAAAAAATGTGCTCTCTGGTTGTTTTTAGGTGGCACCCCTTGTTATGCACCTTATAAAATGCATTGTACACAATAACTTTTGATATTAATTTTGAATAACCGATTTAGTATTAATAAAGCCAAATATAGAGTCTGCTTTTAAACAAGACCAGTGGAATTTCCCACGTCACAGATGCATTTCCTGGTACAAACCGATGTGCAACAGCGTAGATATTTTTTATTGGTTAGCAGCACACAAAGGTTTATAACTTTTCTAATATTACTATGTCCACAAAAATAGTTTTTTTAAGGCGGTCAACTAACATACACTTAACGGGAATAAAAGATTCAGCGTGCGCAAAAATTCGTGTAACCACTTAAAACAATGCATTGTTCCCTAAACTGTACCCTTACAATTTAAATGCATTTCTTGAATATTTTTAATTTTGTTGATTATTACCATACTTCCCCTAAACTTAAACGTGCGCCCCTGGAGCGTACTGTGGCACAAGATACCCGACACCAGAGGGCCATTTGAGTCAATTCCCACATGCTCATTTTGTGAAAATTTCACCTCAGTAGGGTCATATGATCATACCAATTATCCTGAACATAAAAACATGACTTTATATTCATTTTATGCTCACAAAGGAATTTAGCCATGATTATTAAATCTCTTGTGGTATTCTTAAACTTTTGGAACTATTTTTATCCCGAGACCAGACATGTTTTGTACATACATATAGGCACATTGCACTGCATTCTTTGATTGATTTCAAAACAAAAAACACCCTCTGCTCGACACCCACCAAGAATATTACGTAGCGGTTATTTTTAATCGATTTAGAAGACGATTCACATCCCTGGTTTTTCCATGGTTCGTAAGTGTTATTTATTACCTCTGGCTATCTATTACAAATATGGTCTCGCGCTGCCTGTTTCCCCTCTCTCTGCTAATATGTATAAATCCCGTAACTGCCTTTTTTTTTCTAAGCCTATCTCCAAAGGAAGGGAAGGGTAAGGGGTAGAAGCTAAACAACTTGACATCCGTGGCGTGATCGAACCCGGGGCCCCGGCCACATTCATAATGACCAGCATGGCAAGCCACGAGGAGTCGTCATGGCCTGGCCATCGATTTCGTGCCCACATGAGTGTTGGTGCTATGACGTCATCGGCATTTTTGGACTTAGTGGCATTTTCTAGCCTCCAGCTCCTTGATTTCCCTCCTTGGTGTCTTGGCGGGTTAGGGTTAGACAGTTTTAAAGAAGTCCTCCTGACAAATGTGCAGTTTTCGGGAAAAGTTAGGCTCCTATACCTGTTACAAAAGTAAAGTGTTAAATGGACAGGGAAAGTTACCCTTTTAATTTTTTCGCTTATTGCATGCAAGTCAATGGAAAATAAAATGTGCAATTAGTATAGACTCGACTGTTCAACAAGTTCAACAAACGGCCGAAAGACCCCTATCTTTGACAGGTTACTTCTGAGGTTTTCAGCAAAAAACCCTCCCAGTGGTGTAGTTTTTTAGTAATAGTTAGGCATTTACATTTGACACTAGCTCCACCGCTCTACAAGGATATTTTCACCTACTCATTGCCCCCGGGAAATTTTACTTTTTTTTTCCCTTCCAAACACTTTTTCCCCAACTGAAGACGATAGAGCTAGGATCTTTTCGGCAAGACTTCTATGTGCGCCGCAAACTACGCAGTATAGTTAGGGAAAACTCTCTGCAAAAGAAGACTAGAAAAGGTACTTACAAGCGAAAATCTCGAAATTTTGTAAAAAAAACCAACACTTGGAATGCGGCAGCAAAAAAATTATGGGGCGGGGACGGAAACTATAGTAGATTCAACCCATCGTGCACCAGATGAAAAGTTTTTAGACAGCGTCGATTAGGTGGGAGAGGAGGGCAGAAAAATACAATATTTGGCCGATCCGACCTGTTTCGTCGTCGGAAAGAACTAAGAACTCTGCCTTTCATGTTGACCTCATTTTCACATGGAGAGTCAAAACTTTTGTGGATCCTTCGTATCCAAAAGGCGGGTGCGCAAAGCGTAACATTCCACGCACTGGTACAGTGAATCCCACAGAAGCAAAGACGATTAGTCAGAATGAAGAATGTATAGCTATAATGCTATTATGTTTGACTTGAATGCCTTTCATTAAGCATAGAAGTGATTTTTCCCCTGCTATCAGACAACCCGTTTCAATAGATTTAGCTGAATTTAATTTCATCCACTACCATGCCCGCATATTGCTCTTTCAAACCCATACCGTCCGAAGTACTAAGGTGACACGATGGGTTGAAATCTACTATAATAATTTCCTGATTAACTTTGTCATACAACGGCTTTTTTGGGTAATCCTAGTAACTCCTCACTTTCCTGTTGTATATCAATCCTCCATATCTTGGCCATTTAATTCTCTGATCTCATTTTTTACAATTATTTATATGTATATATTTTTTGCTTTATGCATGTGTGCAATATAATGTGGTATCTTGTGATGAGTATGAATAAAAGAAATGAACAGATTTGGCCAATTTTTTTTTTTTTTTTTTTTTAATATTTTTTAAACGCTTAATTTTGGGTCAACTTGCCAAATGTTAACCAGCTGCTTGTAAGTCCACTGATATTGGGTTTTGTAAGCTAAACTACGGACAGATTCACCTACTTTTCGGATAAAAAAAATAATAAAATGTCCCATTTTTTTTTGTAAAAACCAAGGTAAACGGTGAGTTTATTTTTGCTGTCTGGCAATAGTAACCAAGTGATACAGTGCTTTACATACCCTCCAGTAAATACCAACTCACCTTAAACAGTCTTGTCTATTTCTTCTCAATCCATGCATATGCCGTTGGAGAAGGTCAACACCAATAACATGCAATAATACGCTATTATTTTATTTAAACCTGCGACTAGGTGTATTCGTCTCAATAAAATTGACTTTGAAGAAGTTTCCAACACTTAACATTCGCGTTCGATATACTACATGTTGGGTTTCCACGTGTACCAATTACATTGAAACTACAAAAGGCTTGATTCATATCCTGGACTGTACTGGATCGATAGAAAAAAAAAAACTAAGATCACAGGTTTGACTCTAAACTTCTCCGCATACAATCAGTCGACTGAAATCAGAAACCACTCGGTCTTATCCTGGTACCAGTACAACGCATCAGTAGAACGCCAGCACAAACTCAGTCATGCTGTGTCGCTGTGTTGAGCTTTCACAAGTTACAAAAATAGGGAACAACCTAGAGAGCATGATACTACGACACAATCAAGGTATATTACATGACAATAAGAGTCGCCTCTGACCCCGCCACACACTACTTACACTGAGAGTGACAGCAGTATTAACAAAATACGCGTGGCACTGCGTGAATTGTTAAAGTACTGACGTTGATATTTTCTTAGGAAATTTTATATAGTTTTGGAAAATAAATGGTGCTCCAAGACCCAACAACTTTGACAAACTCATTTGCAGCTATTTATTTTATTTCTCTTTAAAGGTGCTTTGTTCGATTTATTGTGTATTGTGTTAGCCTGCACTTTGCATACACGACACTCACCACCAGTATCGTAGAAACAACTTTGCGTTTTTGATATGGTACTGCAGACAAGCGGCTAGGGGCGGACCATGTAACCCGATTATAAACCGTTCAAGGTCACACGAGGTCACCAAAGTAACATGAGGTCACAACACGTCACCCCCGGCGGGCCGCCCCCCTCCTTTCCATCCACCAAGTTACTTCATCGTAGCCCTTACGGAACTTCATACGTATACGTCATGCATATTTATAGTCTGATTTTTATTCCTTCAGTAAACGCCTATTGTCGATGTACGAACACATCTGGAGGGATTGTTAGAGAAAACTAAAAAGCCGTATTACAGCTGAAATGCTCAACTTTGTTCAGCAGAATAATGATCCTTTAAAAACCCAATTTACATGAACCCTTTGTATCGAATATGTCAATGTTCATACAGGTTCAATGAATAGATTGTCTTACAGTCTGAGGACACGCTATCGAATCCTTTGTTTGGAGACAATCAAAAGAAGGATAAAGTGTCATGAAATCGAGGCCTGGGTGAACCTCTTAATCGTGAGGATTAAGCCACGTAATATTGTAGTTCGTTATGAGTGACCAACCTTTAGGTACTTAGATATTCTATTGATGGACAAATAACCGCAACAGGATGATGTAAACCAGCGCAAACGAGGCTTAAACGTATGATATTTTCTAATATTCCTTAGTGCCGTACAATACTGATGAAGGAAATGCCATGCAGCAGTTTGTTGATCTAGAACAATCATAACAGGAAAAACAACAGCATATGTAGTATTGAAATTCCCGATGTGGTTGTAAAAATGGCGGAGGATTCTGATAGGGGAAGATTCTCCCTCTTCCAGCAATAAGGACAAATAAATTTTGGCAAGTATAAGTACTTATTCGTATCAGGTTCTTTTCTTATGTTGAATCCTTCAGGTTGTAAAGTTTGATATCTAAATTTAATTCAGTCATGTGCCTTGCATTGTTTTCTTCGGGAAAAGGGGACATTTTAATTATGGCCTTAATTGAGCCGACATCGTCACAATTAGAATTTCTATTGAATTAGTGAGTAAAGCATACACCCTCTCTTAACGAGGGAATCGTCGACACGCCCCAAAAACTTTAATGACTGACAGTAATAAAAAAATCCTACTATAACATATTGTGTGAATTCCTTGTTAGACATTTTGGCTTGAAAAAGGAGATAACCCAGGAAGCTACACACATTTTGTAACACATCTCAGTACAAAAGGTTTGAGTGATTAAATCTGTTACGACTGACAGGGACCCCTGAAACGTTATTCCTAGTTGTCGTGCCAATGGGTGCCTTAAGGAGAGGGGGGACAAACAAAGTTTGACAGGGGTCAAATTTTTTAATTGATCCAATCATGTTAAAAAGAACACCATGTTATGTGTCTTAACCATAAGGATTCAGAAAAGGTATAGTTGGTAAATGTACAGCCTAACGTTTCAGAGTTATAGCTAAAAACAGCAAAATCAATAATAGGTCAATTGCCCAGTGTAAGGGGTCCCAAATTTTAAAGTTCTCCGATTTGGATAAAAATGGTGCAAATTATTTGGGCGGAGTTCCAGTGTTAAATAAGAAATAGTTTTAAAAAACTGTCTAAATGCTTAGTTTCTGATGAGGGGGCACAGAAGGTCAACGTCCATTGCATTCATGGGGCTTGTCCTTGTTACCCCCCTACTTCCAAGCAGCATTTGAGACACTCAAAACTATTCCTTATTTTAATCCCTTGAGCTCCATCAATAATTGCACCATTTTTTATCCAAATCGGAGCAATTTCTAAAATTTGACCCCCTTACAACTGAAATGACCCTTTTATTGATTTTTGCTGTTTTAGCTCTGAACTCTAAAAATTTAGGTCTGTAATATTACAAAACTTACCTTTTTAATCCTTATGGTTTGACATATAATATGGTATATTTTCAAATTGAGTGGATCAAGTTAAAAAAATTTGGACCCCTTGTTCAATCTTTGTCTTGGCCCCTACTCCTTAAGGCCAACACTTGCGGCGGGCACTTAGAATCGCGTTTCAGGAGTCCATGTCAGTCTGTTACATATTTAATCACTCAACCTTTGTACTTGAGGAGTGGTAACATGTGTGCTAGCTCCAGGGCTAAGACGTCTGACATGGAAGTGGGACCAGCCCAGGGTGGTATTTAAAGGTGTTAATGTTTCTACGGTGGTAATCTCCATAGAAAAGGGGCGAAGCACTGCTCTCGGACGATCAACTACTTCTAGGGTGTGCGGCTCATACTCAGAAGCGTACTCCATCATTTGCGGAGTAATCCTAAGCGAAACGGCGGCTTTTTGATTGATCTTGTTGCAGTGGTTTATCCCAGCCCACGACGGGTATCCAAGTGAACGGTGGCTTTTTGCTTGATTTTGTTGCAGTGGTTATCCCAGCGGAGATCATGTGAGATGGTCACACCAAGGAAGTCCTGATGATTTACTCTCTCGAGACACTCACCAATGTGGAAGTGGGTTTGAGTTCGATTCCTGTGATGGATAGGATGGTACATTGCATAGCCAAGTGGAGGACCAATCCGCAAAGTATCAAGTTGGTTGAAGATGATATACTTCTGGTTCTGTAATAGTCCTGTATGACAATGCTGTCATCTTGCAAGCCAACTCATTGTGGAATGGATTTGATCTTGTAATGTCATTTATATATCACAGGAAAGGGCGGGCCTAGTCATGAAACCTGATGGTACTCCAGATGAAAAATTTTCCTCCTCTGATGAATGAGCCTTGCCATTGACAGAAACAGTCTGACTCCTGTTTCTAGAAAATATTATATCCATTGTGTTTCCTCCGATGCCATAATAACTTAGTTTGACAAGTCTAAACTAATAGGACTAAAAGTTTGCGTCAGAAGTGGAAAGCGAACCCACGCCCTTTAGATTACAAGATGAGCGCCTATACACCAACGCCACGACAACTCAAGCTGTCAGAAGATCGTTTTTTGTAAAGACGTGAGATAAATAATTAACAGGATAAAGGCACACACACACACCAATTCTTCTGAGTTGACTGAGGTGTTTACTTGGTAACCCCCTAAGCGACGTTTCCGTATACCTGGAACCCATCTGAAACACGGAATAAACCCTGATGTGCTTATTCCGTGAAGGGTTTCCGAAATCATAAATGTTCTCAGAGGGGTCAGGGGGTTACGGACCCCCCCTCCAGCGCTTCTAAAATACGGCATTTTTTGTAGCCACCTTGAGAAAGAAATGTTTTCAAAGGCTGAAATTTCAGGACTCAATGAGAAAAATACGGCCTTTCATCTGATAACAAAATTGATACTACTTCCGGCTAAGACGGTCGGAACAAAGTACAGTTTAATCTCCCATGATAACAAACATAGCTGTCTCTATGAGATGAACAAACTATTGTGCTCCAGGAGCACAGCTCGTTGACGTATTTGGGAGAAGTCAGTGCGGTACCTGCTGTTGCGGTAGACGTTTCATAGAGAAGTCCCATGGATGCAAATGAGGTATTGCCATTCATTCCGTTAAGCGCTACTGCACAACTTCATAAAACGCATGACGGAATCAATTGTAATACCTCATTTGCATCCATGGGACTTCTATATGAAACGTCTACCGATGTTGTAACGCAAATGGATATAGTTCTTACAATGATCCCAATCCGACCCCTGGATGACCTCTGACCTGAACACCTCATGGTCAGCACGCGGTAGCTTTTGACCACCACCCACGCTCCAGGAGCAGGTCTCCTTTACTAACCTCAAAGGGCAGCTATTATTTTTTTTTCTTATCTTTTTTGGACTAAGAATTTTCCCTCTCACCTGAAAAAATAATGAAAATTTTATATATTTTAAAAAGAAGCAGTAGCGAGATTCGAACCCGAGACCACTGTATCATGAGGTCAACTACCTAACCACAAGTAAAGCGAAGGTTGGTGTGCCAGATTTGTAATTCTAATCATTGATAACATTTACAGAATAAATCTCTACTGCTATTGTGGTCAGCATTCAATATAATGAATAGCTCCGCTCTGGATCGGTTGCCACAACCTATGCTCCAGGAGCTTGAGTGGTGGTCAAAACCTCACACTTGCTCATGACACAAGATAACTGACCTCACATTATCCCTAGATGACCTTTGACCTCTTATCCCGGAGATTCCGTATGACTTAAACCCGAATCGTTCTGGGCAACTTTGCTGAATATACATCAATTTTATCAATGTGGAAAAAGAAGCACTTTAAGTGTTTTTACACAATGAAAGTTGCAAATGAGTTTTAGAAAACTGATGAAAACGACGCAATTACTAGGTTCGTGGCTCTCCATCTGCTTGTCTTCTTTCTTTCTGATCATCTTTCTCAAGCTCTCCTCTCGTTCTCAGTCTGGCTCCGTCTCCCTACTCCTCGCGAAACTCGAATCTAAGTCACACACTTAAGTATGAATTGGTGCATCAACGCGGGAATATATCGGTATACCTGATCAGTCAAAGTTATATCCCATGATGGCTGATTTTCAACGCTGGAATAAGAGAAAACTTACATGCTTGCATTGTGTGTGTTTGCGTACGTGCGCGTACGAGTGCGCGCTTCTGTATGGGTGGGTGAGTGTTTATGTATGGGTGTTTGGTGTGTATGTGTGTGTTGGATGTGACCAGGGGCCCGTACTCAGGACAGACCCTTGGGTGGGGGGGGGGGGCGGGGGGCGGGGGGAGGGAGGAGAGACATAAGAGGTTCCCTGATTCCTACCAGTTTGGGGGGAAAGATTAAAGTGCGAGCGTTTTCGTTTGCCTTGAAGGCCTTCACGGGTGGGGTCCAGGAGCCTGCTTAGGGTTACAGGGGACAATTTTAACCACAGCAGGCTTAAAAATGGTTCCATTTCATCCTGAGATTAACATTTTAGAATGCAATATATTACGTTTCGTTACAAACGTTTTCGTAGTTTTTTAATTGCACTTTCATACATGCAAACGTGAACTTTTATAACTGTAACCGAATTGTTATCAACTAGACATTATCTGATTATTAATTTCTGTATAGACGTTAAATCGAGTATCAAATATATGAGGAGCAAAAATATTCAATCAAGTTGGAAAAAAAAAACGCAAACCTTGCCGCGAAGCCCTAGCGGGTGGGGTCCGGGGCCCGCCTTGGTGCCCTGGTGGGGGGGTCCAGGGGCGGGTCCAGGGGCGAAGCCCCGGGGGGGTTCCAGGGGGCGGAAGCCACCGGCAGCTCTTATTGAGGGCAAAAATCGGCATCCTCACACCCCATTCTTTCAATTTGTAGCATGGTTGAAAAGGTTTACAAAAACATTTTAGCAATGTTTAAGCTGAGTGTATTCTAAAAGTCATTAAACATGAAGAAACAACATAAATGATAGCATGTTGGGTGTAAAATTTGTCTGAAATTCACAGATTTCATTTTTTAATTGGTGTCAAAAAGTTACCTGTGTGAAATTATTTAATTTGAGAAAAATGAGAAATATCACTAATTTTTCAGAGTACCCCACCCCCTTCAACAAAACGTATATTACTAGAATGATGGCTGGTTCCCACACAGAGAATACACAGTCACACTGCATTGTACATGTTGCAGATAGCACTTACCTTAGATCGCCTCATAAAACCGGGGTCCTGTAGGCTGCTGATCGAAAATCGACATTTTGGTTACAACAAATATAAAATAGGGAAGCATAATTATATACTCCCGCCAAAAAATTGAAACGATATTAAAATCTGTTATTAAAAAGGTATGTAGGATGTCGGTGAATTATATTAATTAATAAAGCCAGGAGCGTTGTCGAGTAATGTGTGCTTATGCCTGTGTCCGTAATAATGCATTGATACGAAGCATGATGTGGGATGAAGTTTGAGAGAATTATCCAGCTGGCTTGGCGCGTTCATTGATTGAAAGCAGTAAGTTTGAGCACGTTGATGCCATTTCACCATGTTCGGCTTGTGGATTTTTTAGCGGGGGAGTTATATCTTATTTTTGGCAGAAATATAGTAATAAAACAAGTACCTTAGCTGCTAATTTTTCTGCACGATGCTGGGAATCAGCTGTGTTTGCTGTGTGTGAGACTTATCGGAGTCTCGTCTATGAAAGGCTTTTTAAGATAGAGTAAAAACGGTCAGGCGGAACAGGAATAGGTTTGATCAGGTGTAACCATCAGCCGTTGGTTTTGGTTTGCAAGTCTAGTAATAGTCTCGACCAAAAATGACCACCATTTTTTGTAACACTTAAGTGCCTTAAGGGGGGGGGGGGGGTCCATAGTGCCCAAGATTTGGTTTTCGGCGGTTTCTCAGTCGTGAAAAATATTTACGAATCTAATTTTGTAATTGTGTAATTATCAGATGTGACTTCTTTCCATAGAAAAAAATTACTAAAATTCTAACCCGTTAAGAGATAATTAGCTGTGGGACCCTAGGAACCACCCCCCCCTTAGGCACCAACGGGAGTGTGATTTTAAAAAATAAAATGAGCAAAACCCTGTTGCCAGAAATATTTTTCTGCTTATGTATGTCATATGCATGAAACAAAATAATTACATAATCAGAAAAAATAATTAACCCTTTATGGCTGAAAAGGAAGCGATTCCAATCATCGAGCGATTCCTGCGCGCAATTCACGGTACAAACCTATGGCAAAGACGATGGCACCCACAAAAAAATACAAGAATGTACAAAATGGTATTGTTTGTGTTAAATATAGGTAAATTTGTCCTTCTAGAGCAGAGATATATATGATAAACATCAAAATGATTGCAAGTGTATGATGTGGAAGCAGGGCCGCGAAAACCATCAGTAACTTTTTTGAGCAATAATTTTGACGCATTTCGAAAACAATGATTTGCCCTAATTACAGACGATAATACCGGAACTCATTTATATTGCACCTTTGGCCTTGTCTTATGCACCCCCTAAATGGTGGTATGAGTTTCGTTTGAAAATTCCACCGGGAAAATGGTTTCCTTGGGGGGGGGGTCCGGAACCCCCATTAGGCACCAACGTGAGTGAAACACATTAGGCAACCTAAAGGTTAATAACATTTTACAAATAAAATACAAACCGTCATTCATTAAATTAAATTATTAAGGGTTATAGGCGAAAAAATAGTTTAACTTGCCGTTACCTTTTTACGCTGAAATTGATAATATCCACTCGGTTATTATTTATGACCTGACATCAAGGTTCGCTAGAAATTGCTCCACACAGGAGCAGAGGAGGCCAGACACAACCAATATAAACTAAAGGGTATGATATTGTTACCACTATGCAACCATGGTAACATTTGTAAACACGTATGGATTTTTGATGTGATTTTATAGAAATCAGAAAATATAATTTTTTCCAAAATTTTTCAAATTGTTTTTTTTTTTTTTGATTTTGTTTTTACTGCGTCATTTTTTTGCCGGCCGTGATTTTTTTTTCTGGGACGGCGCTCCCGTGCTCCCGTTGATTTCGAAGCCCTTATAAAGCCTGGGAAAGATCCATCCAATCCCACTGAGTACCAGACCAATATCACTCATCAGCCAACCTACAGCTCTTTGAACGTCTCCTGCTCAATCGTATTGCACCTTGTAGAAGACGAAAACACTTTTCATCCCTGAACAAGCAAGTGTCCGGCCAGGCAAATCAACAACAAGCCAAGTGATAAACCTAACTCAACATATTGAGGATGGTTTCGAGAAGTGCTATGGTAACCGGAACTGTGTTCGTCGACCTGTCGGTAGCCTACGGACACTGTTAATCACAAATGCATAATCCATAAAAATTCTGGAAATCACCAAGGAACATCCACTTGACTGAGCATATCCAGAGGATTGGCTGGCAAACAGGATGTTCTTTGTCGCTAGGAGCGAAGAATAGCCGATGGCGTAGGCTCCATAATGGGACTACCAAAGGGAGTGGCTTGCACCTACCTGTTCAACATCTATACCAACAGACCAACCTAGGAGGTGCAGGACACTGTCGTTTTATTTATGCAGACGATCTTGGAATTAACGCACAAGATGCCGACTTCACAGTTGTTGAAGAGAGACTCTCCAAAGCTTTGGATGAACTCACTCCTTATTATGAGGAAAAACCACCTACGTGCAAATCCATCTAAGACACGGGTGTGTGCTTTCCATCTACGCAACCGTGAAGCCAAACGTCAGCTTAAAGTTACCTCGTCTGGAACACCCCTGTAGCACTGTGATAACCCTGTCTACCTAGGAGTTACCTTGGACCCACATCGAGAAGACGAAGAGTAAACTATGTTCACGCAATAACATCTTGAACAAACTCACTGGCACAAGATGGGGTGCTCGCCCACATACCCTAAGATCGACGGCACTTGCACTGTGCTACTCATGTGCAGAGTATGCTTGCCCTGTATGGGAAAGATCAACCCATGCCAAGAAGCTTGATTCAGCGTTAAATGCCTCCTGCCGGCTTATTAGAGGATGCCTCCGTCCAACACCAACGGAAAACTTATACATCCTGGCAGGAATTGCTTCACCAGACATCCGTCGTATCGTAGCGAGCATGCAAGAGCGTAGCTGCTAAGTATCTAATGTGAAGCACCCTATGTCTGGACAGATACCTGCTGCCAACCGCCTTAAATCCAGAGAGAGGGAGTTTCTTAAGCAAAGTCCAACCTCTTTAAGTAGTATGGGATTCCTCATCTTTATTAGGAAAAACATACTCAATCTAAAGTCTATCGGTTCCTGATCTTATGCATCACAAAACACAAAATGGGAACATAATATTATTTGTACAGCCCGCCTATTTTTAGCTCAGTCGGTAGAGCATGGCACTCTTAATCCCAGCGTCATGTGTTCGATCCCCACGTTGGGAGAATAATGTTTTTAACAATTCTCAATTTTTATACCATAAAAATATATTAGATTGAAGAATATACAAACACTTTCTTGTTCTTCAGTTTGTTAATGGCTATTTCATACACACAACCGCGGACGTCAACTCATCAAATTAAGACAATTATTAATTCTGTATAGACGTTAACTCGGGTATGAAGTGAATGAGAGCAAAACTTCAATCAGGTTGGTTAAGCAAGTTTTAACAAAACTTGGTCCATAATGTATTTTTTCAATTAATAATACATTTCAGCAGTTTGCTCTAAGCAAATCATGTTCATAATTATCATTAGATCAAATGTATCACTTTAAAGGTGCTTGTTCCGATTTTTTTCTATCGTGTTCTCTACTTGATATGAGAGCCTGACACTTGTACACACTGACCATCAAGTACCGTGGGAAACAAACTTGCGGTTTTGATGCTAGACGCGATAATGTATAGTGCAACGCCCTATTCACTTCTGTGCTAATATTGATGGTTAACCATTAAAACGGTAGTTTTTTATTTGTATCTTGAGAAAGAAATGGATTTGAAAGCTGAAATTTCAGGACAATGAGAAAAATACGGCCTTTCATCTAATATCAAAATTGATACTACTTCCGGGGGAATCAGGGGGTTCTAAAGACGATCGGAACAAGTACCTTTAAAGGCTGACTCAGATATTTTGAAATACCGGGTGTCTCAAAAAAAGGAAACCCTCAAAGCGCCCTCTATTTCGTGAAGAGAAAAAATAAAGCATACAATGTCATTTTATTACACATCTGAAAAGTGCATTTCGTCAGGTTTTTGACACCGAAACAATCTTTCCAATAGGATGCATATTGACTGAGTTATGACAGATTGAAAATTTGTACCACTTTTTCATTTTATCCACGGATTGTTACTGTTTCAGTAGTCTTTAGAAAATACATATTCCCCAAGCTCATTCGTTTGTTTATGGTTTCTTTTTTTTGCGACAAAGGTCAGTTATGATTTTTTTTTTTTTTTTTTTTTTTTTTTTTTTTTTTTTTTTTTTTTTTTTTTTTTTCCCCAATTGGGGAAGTTGGCTGCCTCTAAGACGAATGCAGGCTTGCGTTCTCTTTTCCATTTCAATAATCGACTTCTAATCATTCTTGTCCGTCGGATGCTTGGAAAGGCAGCGGTTATTCTGTTGCGAAGATCCCCAGATTTGACTCCGCTAAAATTCGCCCTAGAACTTCGCAATAGAATAACCGCTGCCTTTACAAGTATCCGACGGACAAGAATTATTGAAATGGAATAGAGAGCGCAAGCCTGCATCCGTCTTCGTGGTCTTAAGAGGCAGCCAAGTGGGATGGGGGGGGGGAGCAGCGCAGTAAAGAAGAATGAGGCAAGATCTTGGAATTTCTAATAATTGAAACTAACCTTTTCAATATCAGAACTGATCTTTGTCGCAAAAAACAAAAGAAACCATTAACGAAAAGAATGTGCTTGGAGAAGGTGTATTGTCTAAAGACAGCTAACAATCCGTGGATAAAATGAAAAAGTGGTACAATTTTTCAATCGGCCATAACTCGTTCAATGTGTCCTTTTGGAAAGATTTTTCGGTGTCGAAAACCTAAAGAAATGCACTTTTCAGATTTGTATTAATTTGTATGGTTTACTCTTTTCTCTTCGTGAAATAGATATCGCTTTGAGGGTTTCCTTTTTTTAGACACCCGGTACATTTTGTATAACAGTACCATAGAATACTGTTGTGTATAACAAAATTCCGAATCCGGCAATTGATAACAAAGTCGTGATTTTCTATATGAAGGACATCGATTGAGCTTAGCTGTTTTGCACAGTGATTGGTATGTGGACAAACATTATTTATATGCCAAAAAAAAACACGATTTGATAGAAAATTGAGAACGCGATCGGGAAATCTCTGAGTCAGCCTTTAAAGGTCCCAGGAAACGAGATGATAAACCTACTCCAAACCTTTATGGGACATTCCATTCAATAAACAGGGCCAGGAAAAGGAATACACTACCAGTGACATCATTAGTGAAACTATTGATTTTCAGTCAGTGTCATGTATAGATTCACACCAGTCACCTGGAATTTTCTATTACTCTCTGAAAAATCAATAGTTTCACTAATGATGTCATCACCAACCCAAATATTGAATGCTTTCTGATCCCTCCTTGTAGACTTGACACAAACAACATCAATTCTATTTGCATTTCCTGGGACCTTTAAAGCAGATGCTTTTTTTATTATGTAAAATAGTAAATTTCGATTCAGATAGATTTTAAGATATTGGTAAGTATCAGTTTTAACATATAGTAGCTTGAAGAATATACAAAAAAAAATAATAAAAGTAACTATCTTGAACATGTGCAGGTAACAACATATACATCAGTATTGAAAAGCCGGTTTAACAACGAAACAAAAATAATCACGTGTCGAACTTTCCTTACTTTTCTGGATTTAGTCCATATTTTTATGTAATTTGAATGCAAACGTAAGTAAATATGTTGATCAAATACATTAAGTTTCACCATGAATCGATCTCGATTATGGCACGGAATTTGTAAGTATCCGTTTGAAAAGTTGCTTGAGGTAATCATCATCACACAAATCATAATAAACTCAGATTAGTTTAAAAATTACGGTTAATTTTCCAAATAGTGGTGGCTATTTTATTGGAACACAAATTGAAATGCAATTTAAAGCATAAAATACCCTTTTCTTACCTCAGCAGAAACAGACGCAAAATGTAGATCTTGTGTTGGCGTCAATCCAGGTTAACGGGCTAATCAGTCGGAAGATCATGAAACAATCCTGGGTTGTGGTTGGAGCCCCACGTTTATGGTTGGCCACCTCCAACAGAGTTAGCCAATCACCATTGGTGTTCGAGTAGTGGGTTAAGTTGGCCAACCATATACGAAATAAGCCAACAAATGTAACCATGAGATTAATTCCGTACAATAAAACCAGTAGCGAAAACCAATGGTGCTGGCTATCTTCGAACCTGCGGGGTGAAACCAAGTTAGGGCGGGAGGTGGCCAACCATACACGTGGGGTGAAGTAACTTCTGCGAAATTCATCAGTTCTCGCTCGCTTTGCTTCATAAAAAAATAATATATTAGATAAAGATGATATTCAGGTAACAACTTCATTCACGTTAGTATTGCAAATCAATACACACAAAGGTGAACGTATCCATATCTGTACAATTCGTGAATTACGGAATCAAATGAAAGAGAACTACTTCAATAGAGTGAACGAAGCCAGTTTAACATGTTACAACGAAACAAAACCATGTTCGCCCTTTCCTCACTTTTCGGGATTTAGTCCATATTTTATTTTTCAATATGCTCCAATAATCATGTTGAGAACTAACATTAGGTCACATGACTCACTTTCAAAAAGTTGTTAATAAAAAAGAAATCTCGATCATTATGCCAAATAATTATTTGGGCTTAATATTTATGCAAAAGTATCAGTTTAAAGGTGGCTTAAAGTAATGATACTTCAGTTACAATTAAAACAATTTTGGCATGAACCCAGATCTAGTTAAAACATTTTAAGAGTTCATTTTTCAAATAGAGTAGACTCTATTGGAACCCAAAGAGAAAATGCTAATTTCAATGTAAAATCTACTATTGTTTACCAAAGAAGTGAGCTTCAACTTCGCGCCAATGGTTTCATTATGTAAAAAGAGTTTTCAAGATAATTTGTAAGTATCCGTTTTAAAAGTTTAAGGTTCATTTTCAAAGAGTGGTAGGTCTATTTATTGGAACACAAGTTAAAATGTTACGTTCAAATTTACAGCCTAACGTACCATTTAAAAAGCATGACGGCGGCCTGTTTCCAGTGGCTGCATCCACTACGCTCTCTTGAATTTGACAATTTACTGATTTTTTCATGAACTTTTCCGTGTAACTTTATAGTATGGATTTCGTGAGTAATAGTCATTAAAATGCATTGGTTATACTAAAAACTCTAAGACATTGAGTGAAATACGTGATTTTTGTTCGGATACTCTTATTCTGGGCATAGCATGTACAGTATGTTATTGTTGCCATTGATTGATGTACGAGTTAAACAGGGACCGTTCAGTATGGCAAACATTCTTCACTCTACTCGTTACGCAAGGTGATTAACAACAAGGGCTGAAGAACGTGGAAAATCATGAGACCGTTCATGTATGGCAGAGACTCACTCTACTCGTTACGCAAAAGGGATTAACAACAAAAATGGTAGAATCAAGCAATCAACTTGGGATCTTTTGTAAAGAATTGAAAATTGCTAAACGAACCCGTAGAGGATGCTAGAGCAGGAAAAGGGAAACAACGATCCATTCCGATTTGTATAAACAATCGCAATATAAACATAGCAAAACAGAACAAATTTCGTCCCAAGGAATTGGTCACTGTAAAACTGAACGGGCCGCCCAAAATGTCAAACAAAACCTGTTCTTAATAGTCGCATGCGACATGGAATGCAACAATCGGTAATGAATAAATCTGCCGATGTAAAGCGACTTATTTTAAGTGAGAGATTAGATATTATGGCCATTAACTAAGCATGGTGGAAGGGTGATGAGCGTGACAATATTTTTCTAGATGATATTACAGACACTTTCCCGACTATCAAATCCATCAGTTATGCGGTCATAAAAAGGGTGCAGGTGGTATGTGTCATTTTGCGACAAGTTTTGGCGTTGTAAAACCACCTCTCACAATACCGTACCTTGAATGTTGAGAGTTGTCCATTACTATGGCCTCAAAGATATCATCAATTTATTTTATCTATAGATGTGGATCAACCATCTCACATAACCAGTTTTTCAGTGAATATTCAAGTTCTACTGAATCTATGCTATTGCTAGTGCTTCTGATCACATAATAATTATGGTGACTAACATCCATATGGAATGTACAAGATGATCTTGGCACCAGAACAATGAATGACATATTACAGCTGCTGGTTTAATTCAGCATGTCACAGAACAAACTCATGTCAGGGGGACATGCTTGATTCTTATGATTACCTCGTGACCTTGATTTTGTGTTAATTACTTCTGTATGTTTACTCTTCCATCTGACCCCGCTGCCGTGATATTAATGTCCTGATCTCTAAACCTGAGTAAACTAGCTTGCTTATAAAAACTCTTCATAAAATTCGTGAAATCGATATGGAACTTTTCGCATAGGAAGTCTCTGAATGTTGAATTCGATCAATCATGATGACGTTAATGACCCTGGTTGTGTCATCTAATTCACACTATTCGCAACTTCTTGACGGACACGCCCAGAGAAAACGCGTGAGATATCTTTAAGAACAAAAGCGCACCATGGTATACCGCGTCTCTTCGCAAAGCAAAATTGATAAAAGGAGCAAAACTGTAGTGGTTGAAGGGTCGCATCTATCTGTTGACAGAGACGTTCTTCGTTGAAAAGTGTCGTCAATACAAGCGTGACTCGATAGTGCTAAAACGCAACCTACGTGAGACAATTCAGAATGTGACACCAGACAAAGGTTTAGTTTGATAAATAGGTTGTCAGTCTACAAGTGTCCTAATGCCCTCCCCTCACACGCTTCCAAGAAGGACCTCGCGAACAGATTTAGCAAGTTCTTTCATGATAAGATCAAGAATATTCGTGTTGCACTGGACTTGGCCTCTCCATCAACAGTTAAAGACTCGGTAGACTCGCCTCGCTGTCTAAGTGACTTTAGCAATTTTCAACCGCTTTCATGTGAGCAAGTCTCAATATCATGAAGCGGCAACAGATTAAGACGTGTTTTCAGATCCGTTACAGGCTTGCCTACAAAGGGACACTCTTGACGAGCTGATTTCCCCTATTACCACCATTGTTAAAAAATCGTTGCAGTCCGGAACATTTCCCGATTGTTAGCACGCTTTGTCAAGCCATTACTCAAGAAATGGTCTTGAGTTGAAGAAAATGAAGAACATCCGACCCTGTTTCTAATCTGCCTTTTCTCGGAAAGATCATCGAACGCGCTGCCATTTCTCAATTCCAGTCGTATATGATGGAGAATAACATGTATACAGGAATCAATATGCATACAGGAAACATATAGCGTCGAGACAGCCTGGTTAAAGTTAATTAATGAACTGCTTCGTGCGGTTGCTGAACTGGGAGGCCGTATGGTGTATTGGACATGTCCGCAGCATTTGACACCGTCGATCATAACATCTTGCGCGTCGACTGTACGGAGAGACGGTGTCACTGGACGGCTCATCGATGGTTTACCTCAATCGTGAAAACAGACCAGCAATCGGTTCTATTGACGACGAGCAGTCAGATCCTATGACTATCATTTGGGGCATGCCTCAGGGTTCAGTCGTTGGCCCGAAGATGGTTCGTTGAATATTCTGCTCGATTGAAGACATCATCAACAAACACAATCTTTTGCAGGCATGTCATACGCGGATGATACACAAACGAATGTGCTCATCAGACCCTCTTATCGTAATTGCGAGCTGTCTAAACTTGAGGACTGTATCTATGATATTCGCGTTTGGCTGACTGCAAACAAGTTAATGCTGAATGATGGTAAAACAGAACTGCTACATGTTTTAAAATTTTTTTTCCCTCGTTACTCCAAGAATGTGTCTGATATTTATCGTACTATTGGAATGAGACAATAACTTCCTCTCAGAAGTCCGCGACTTGGGTGTGTGTTTGACGGGGGGAAAAAAATCTTACCATGATCCCCCAGTCAATGACGTCTGTCGTGCGATCGTACGCTCTTAACAGGATGGCAAACTCGTCGCTATCTAGATTCTGACATACAAAAAAACTAGTCCACGCCTTCATACAGTTCTAGGTTGGACAATTGCAACAGCATCCTTGCTGGTCTACCTGATAAAGAACTGTCTAAGCTGCCGCGTGTCCAACATTGGCTGCCCGTGTTGCTTACGCTTACCAGGAAAATCGGAGCATATCACGCCTGTCTTGTGTCAAAACTTCCACTGGCTTCCGATGAGAGAAAGGATTGTCGATAAAATTCTCTGTGACTTTCAAAATACTCATCGGTGAAGCTCCTGCCTACCTAGATTAATCTCCTTGCACGTTATAATCATCTCGACTTTAAGATCATCTTCACGCAATTTGCTTTGTGAACATCTGGCAAGACGGCAAACCGTATGGAGGAGTTTCAGTTGTATTCCACCCCAAGCTGTGGAATTCACTCCCGCATTTCATAAGAACTCTTACACCACTGCTCAGTTCAAGTCACGCCTCAAGACTCACTGTTATTTCAGCTTATCACACATAAAAACTTTTCAGCCGTTGCGTTTTCCTATACTTGCTTGATAAGTTGTTTTTAATGATTTACAACCACTGTTGTATATTGACCGGTGGTTGATGATTGTATTATTATATTGCGCTGTATTTTAATATTGACCAGAGCGTGTGTAGGAGGAACGGCCTGACTGTACAGGTTTTCCTTTTTTAAAAATGTAATATTAAGTAATCTGTTTTTAACTTTTGGATATCATGATATTGGTTTTGAGTTGTTGTTACAGCGCATTGAAACCGCCTGTCTTATGCGCTTTACAAATGTTGTTATTATTATTAGTTATGATTATTATTATTTCTTACTTTGCAGAACCAGATGCAAAATGTAAATCTGTGCTGGGGTCAAGCCCGGGTAACGGGCTAAATCAGTCGAAAGATCACGAAACACTTTATCCATATGCACAATAGTTAACCAGGTTTAAATTAGGACCTGGTCTAAGTCAAAATTAGTTTTGTTCAATTGACGGTATTTCACATTTTTTTCTCTTAAAGTAACTACCCACTTTCAAAGATTAAAATCCAAATTTCAAAATAAATACAAATACCTCCTGCAAACACAAAGGAAAAAATGTCTTTTTCTGGTGGGGACTAAATTAACTTTAGACCAGGTCTAATTTAGACCCACGTTCTAACTCTTTTGTGCATACGGACCTTAATCCTGGGTCGAATTAACTTCGGGACATTGCTCACTCTCGCCCTTTTTGACTTCATAAAAAATATTATATTAATACAGATGATGTGCAGGTGAGCGCAGGCGAACCTCAATCACCGCTTTTCGTTATTGGCAATTTATCCATTACACGCATAAGTAGAGGTCTCAATATCTGTATATTCGGATTAAAAAAATAATTTGATAATCCGGAATCAAATGAAAGAGAACTACTTCAATAGAGGGAATTGAAGCAGTTTAACATGTTTAACAACAACAAAATCATGTTCGCTCTTTTCCTTACTTTGCGGGTTTGGATCACACCACTAAAAATCCAATAGACTTGTGTACCCAAATGACCTCTAGCCAAACGTCAATTTCTCGGCTATAAGCGACTGGTTATTCAAACTTGATTTTTTGGGAGATTAGGACCATACCTCTTCAACAAAAATGAAAAAGTCATAATTATGATGAAGGCTGATTTTTTGAGTGCCAGAGCATCCAAAGATTTGCATGTTTTCAAAACGTTCACGCCTAGTTGAGTGTTACTAGAAATTTTAAATTGCACTGTTTCCCCAAACCCTCAGAAATTATACAAAAATGGCACAGACAAAATCTTTACCACCCAACTGGTTTGTTACTAGTCCACACATTATGATTAATTTCAAATTTCATTTAAAGACACAACTTATCAACATTTTGTGACTCTTCATTTAGGCAAAAGCCATATTTGGGACGCCAACACTCTCTCGGCACTGACATCGTCTGCTACACCTAGTTTATTTAGTGGTGTGATTCCATTTAGTTAACATTTTTATTTAATTTCAATTAACGCTTCAGTAATTCACGTAGATAACTAACATTAGGTCACCTGAATCACTTTTAAACTAAAGAGTTGGTTATAAAAAATAAATCTACAACCTCGATTTGGTGTCAAAGAATGTATTGGGCTTAATTTTATGCCCAAAGTATCAGTTTTAACTGTGGCTTAAAGTATTGATAACGATTTAAAAAACAATTTCTGGCATGAACCCCAGATTTAGTCCAAAATTTAAAATTCATTTTTTTCACATAATTGGTAGGAAAATAGTGGTAGAAAATCTCTCCCTTTTATAATTGCATAAAAGGTATATAAGATTGCCATCAGTGAACGACAAAATATTTTTCTCTGTTTTTTTTTAAAAGAAGCATTTTACCATACATGGGTGAATATGGTTGTACCACCCAATTGTCCCGATTCAATCAAGCACTAAAATTAATAGGAGTAGCTTTCCACTCTTGTAAATTTACAACATTTCAGTGGGCAGGGTGCCTCAGATGAAGGAAAGAAGTGTGTGAAGTGTGTCACGTGTCACTTTCCTTAATGCATGGTTGTGCATTATTACCTTGTAATAAAGTCTTCAGGTGCAACTTTGAAAATACGACACATTTTCGTAAAATGGACAGTGTTGGCGATATTTGATCACAATGGAGCAAGAAAGGTGTCAAAATTTGCACAAAAAAAAAGACTATTTATATCATATTATGTTTTTAGTTGTTGTTGTTGGATTTTAATGGCGCCTTCAGCTACTGAGGCTATTTGCGCCAAAACAAAACTTATTTTTATAGACAAATATAAGGACAAAGCAAAAGAATCATATTGCAAGATGTAATACACAAGTTGCAGCTACTAGTATTCATTATAAGGCTAGTACAAGAAATGCGCAATGACACCTATTTTATGTTTTTAGTACATAGACCAATGATTTGTAACTTATAGGCGTATTTATATATGCTGCGTTACTTTTTTGTGTGTCTTTATTTATTTACCACAGACGTAGCTACAACTTTATATTCAAGTCCAGGGAAAAAGGGTTTTTCAGAATTTGTTTAAAATGACAGGCACCACAAAATTTTAAAGCTCCCACCATACACAACCACACACATGCACTCGAATACATACACGCGCACCCACGCGAGAGCACATGCAACCAGCGAGCTATATTTACTAACACATAGAGGGATGAGCCCCGTAAGATCTTATGTTTTCGGTTTCTTTTAGAACACCTTACCACTGTATTGACTGTAACCTACATCTTTCTTCCCTGCTGTAATCGAACAATGGATCTTTAAAATAACTGACACACACGTACGCACATAACAATGATTGGGCCATAATTGAAGTAGGGTATTCTAAAGTTTTAAAGCATAAGACACGGTGTTCCATTCAACATTAACTACAATTTTGAGCGCTTTACTGAGTAAAGTTTTTAAGGGGGCCGACGGGCTCACCTATTAGCTTGGCTTTGGAAACCGTTACGACGGTCCGGGAGTGCTGCGGCCCGTAGCGGTGTGCCTTACTTTTTCCGTGTTTGCGAGCACCGAAGTACCCACAAAAACGTTCAATTTTCTCGCTAGTTCTATAGGTTCAGACCATATACGATTACCTCCTTCAAAAACAAAACATAGTTAACGGACCCTCGATGCAAAAATCTTTCCATAGAACCCCCTCGTTTTTCGGAGATAACGTTTCAAGCGCTCGCGCGTACTAATAGAATATCTTTCGCAGTCTGTGACACAGACGACACACTTTCCGCACCGCCGTAGGGAACTGTAGCCAAATTGGGGATTTCTACGTTCCATCACGAATATTGTTCATAGCGGATGTTCCAAATTATGTGGAAAATATATAGGAGTTGCTCGAAATTACCCGATGACCTACAAATTAATTTCTTTCGGCAGAAATTTAATCACGAAGAAGTTCTCCATTTTCCTTGTGAAATTTAAGGAATATTTTTAACGTTTTTTAAACACTGTATTATGCATCTTCGCGTAACACGCCATATTGGGTCACTGTCAATCGTGACCTCGAGTTTGTCTTCCTACACTTGTTACATTGAGCAGATTACACAATTATATAGCAATTTCCTATGTAGCGCAGCGGTTTAAGGCACTTACGCACTGCATTATTTTCCCCCCGTTGGTCCTGGGTTCGAAATTCATCAAGAAAAGTTTGATTTTTCATTGTTGTTATTAGTTTTGTCTCTTGTTTGAGCTGTTTGTTACCATGAAGATGTGCCGTTCGTTTTGCGTTTTTTCTCCCTTTTCCCTTTTTAACTTTTTTTTTAACAACCTACACAAGCTTTCAATTGAATCACGAAGTGGGAATAGTAGGCCACACTGAAAAATAATAATAATGAAACAAATTACACGGAACAACAGAATAAATTAAACATATATCAATACAAAATAAAAAAATCAAAATTAACAATTGAACAATGATGAAAAAAAAAAACGCTAGATTAAATAAAAAAGAAAAACCAATAACAGATAATATTTTAGCAAAAGAAAAGCAATATTAACTTAAAATATTAAAAATACCAAAAATAAAAAACACGTAGCGCAAATTAAATTACTCACAAAAGTTAATGAACAAAAATAAAGGTAAAAATAATAACAAATGCAACTAAATGAAAATACACCACTAAACAAAATACTAAAATAAAAATGAACTAATAAAAATAAAATCTTTAAAATATAAAAATAACGTCAAACCGGGAACAAGGGAAGTCGAACACAATAGCGCGGGAAATTTTGATATTCCGCCGAAACCAAAAACACAACAAGAAATCGCACTGACTGCCATGGAACTTTGCATGTCAAAGTATATGCACAAGCTTGTCACACAATGCCATCAAATTATATACACAATGTAAAGCTAATTTATCTTTAATGGCAACGGGGGACATATTTCTCTCCATTTTATATAGACATTATTGGGAAAATAGGCCCTATGCTTAATTTAAAATCTATACGACTTTTTCAAAACCTTAATTATTTGAAAATAGTTTTGAGCAGCCCGGCTAGATTAGTCGGTAGAGCATGGGACTCTTAATTTTCCACAGAGTCGTTGGACCCACGAACCCACCGTGGGCGAATTAGTTGTTAACATCATCATTTTCTTTGCAAAAAGATAACAAGTATCCGTTTTAAAAGTTGCTTGAGGTACTGAAATTATGCACAGTCAGTCGCTAGGTAGCTCGTAATGAAGTCATTCGCCGATTCTGGTTTCATGATCCCGCTCATGCGAGAGTTTAGTCCAATCTGTTACATGACCCAAGAACTTATGATCGAGACCGAAACATGTAATTGAGTAATTATAGTTAATTATTTTAATTGGTTGAATATTTAATTTGATTTTATGTATCACTACACCTCATCGTATTTCCAGTGATCCGGAAAAATGACAGCCGATATTTATTAGGGAAACAAAAATGACAATTTTAAAATGTACCCCTTTTTAAAGGAAGTCAGAAACGTGCCCCCAGTACCATCTACCCCCCTGTTTGTTTATTAACAGTGAATTATTTTCAACTTGGATGTTGACATCCAAACTGCAGCTTTATGTTGCGCTACCTTCCTTAGGGGTTAAAATACATTCATTCCACATCAAAATGTTTACCCAAACTCTATAAAACAGTGACAATATGACTCGCTGCGGTCAGTGCCACACAATGCGCGCCGTTTTTGCAACAGGGAGCTGCTATGCTTGATTACACTTGGTTCACCTGGCCTGCTTGTGTTAGTCAATAGAAAAGCAGGAAAATAAGCACAGCCTAGTTAATTTCAATGCGGATTTTAATTTTACGAGACTAGTGCTACCCCATCCTTGTTTAATAAACATATCAGCAAAATTAATGAATGTTTTGAAGATGAAGTATGTGCTTAT
>JAMKCH010006653.1:0-37049 GCA_023653785.1 Ophioderma brevispina | reverse complement strand
GCGCTTTCTCCAGGTCTCAGATCCACATAACACGATACTCTCTTCACAGGCTCTAAAGAACTTCAGCTTGGCTGAATTGGAGATACCAGATTCCCATAGGTGGTGTGGTCTTGCAAGCTTGACCTTTGACGTGACAGGAAGTCTTTCTTGTTGTCGGCACCATAGGACCCCAGGTACTTGAAGTTCCCGACCTCTTTGAGTTGGGTACCGTCTGTAGTGCTGATAGGTTGACGATTAGCTACCTCATTGACGGTCATATATTCCGTCTTCTTGGCATTTAGATATAGGCAGACTTTGTCTGCAGCATTCTTAAGTAATGTTAGTAGATCGTGTGCACCACGTATCAGATCGGCTGTTAGAGCTAGATCATCTGCAGAGTCAATGTCTGTGAGACGCTGACTTTGATGACGTCTAGAACGCTTGGGTTTGATGGCGAGTCCCTTGTCGTTCATGATGTCAAGACTGTCTGAAGATGTAATCAACCACGATTGCAAAGAGATAGGGAGCAAGAGTATCTCCTTTGAGGATTCCAGTAGTTGTTAGGAACTCCTTTGTGGGCCCATCCATAGTCTGCACAAAGCTAGATGTGTTATCATACATGATGGTAATTGCTTTGACAGTCTCGTCTGGGACACCATAGTTGACACTGTCAAAAGCCTTGGAAAAGTTTACAAACACCATTGAAGTTTTTCTCTTGGAAATTCTCAACTCTTCTGTGATCCTTCTCAGGGCAAGTAGGTAGTGATGATCTGCGGTAGTGTTGATCTGCCTGAGAATGGGATCTATGTGAGAAACGATTCTATTGAGCAGCATTGAGTTGTAGATCTTAGAGGCCAGTGGTGACAGTGTGATTCCTCTGTAGTTGTTGGGTTGTTGGAGGTCACCTTTCTTTGGTAAAGGAGTGATGAACGATATTAATATAATAAGGCAGCTGGTTTCCCATAGGTGTCGTTACAAAATTCCAAAAGTTGATCATGAAAAAGTGGATTCTTCCAGATTACTGCATGAATGTTGTCGGGACCAGGCGTCTTGGTGTTGTTCAGTTTCTTCAGGCAGATCAGAAGCTCCTCTATAATGAAAGGGACAGTCTTGATAGGAAGGGCGTCTGCTATCTTGTGATTGAAGAAAGGTTCATCAAGGTTAGAGTTATTTTGAACTGGTTTGCCAAGTAGAGAGCTAAGTGCTGAAACCATGTGTCTAGGCGCTCGTCAGTGGTTTCACCTTTGATTCTTCTAGGGGGGGTAGCTTTCTTATCAGTCAGGTCCCTCAGTGCATGTTGTATTGAGAGTAGTGGTGTCAAGTGCTTCAGCCTTGGACTACCATTGATCCTCAAGCACCACGTGTGTGTTGTAAGCATCATCAAAGTGCAGCATTTAAGCGGAATAAAGGTTCGCTTGGAGCTTATGGATGGATTTAGATATGGTGCTTATTGCTGCTGGTGCTTGGTGCCTTAATTATGAAATTTCACGACCTTATAGGAACTATTAGAGTATGACCAAGAAACCAGACTCTCACGGGGCTCGAACCACGGTCGTTCGCTCGCTCTATATACCCTGCAGACGGTTAAGTGCCTTATTACCTCTGCACAATTTTGAAATCAAGATGCGCCAACTGAAGGAAACAATTTACGACTTGTGATGCTATAAAGTGTTCCTTGACGCACAAACATGGGTATTGCACAAATGGAGCCTTTTATGTGATCAGAAGTCACAGAACAGTGGACGAAGTATATATCCGATCCCCGAAGTATATATTTAAAGGGCCCGCCATTTTGAAGTTCAAGATGGCCGCCGGAGAAGGAGGAAGAAAGGAAACAATCTGTTGAATTTTGGATTGTACTATTTGTGTCCTTACATCACAGACATGGGTATTGCATGCCAACTTGGCCTTCTATATGTTGCTCAGAGTCCAGAGACAGAGCAAAATATGTTTGAAAATGCGGGCCATTTTGAAATCCAAATGGCCGTTCAACGGAAGGATAAAAAATGGTAACAATTTGATTTGTATCCGGGTACCATTATCTAATTTAAGACCCAAAAATTCATTGGTAGCAAAAAAGCCAAACAAATGACACACTGTACCATACTACTGCTTTTGGGATGAATGGGAATGAATTGATTTAGGTAATTGGTGGTTTCGCGTTGTTTGTCCTCCTCTCGATTTGTTCCCCCCCATGACTCAGACGGACACAGAGACGGACACACATTATATAAGGGCACACGTGCATCAATACTATGGCTGTTACCCTAGGTCTACATGAAAGGGGGGTGGTCTCCTGTGAACTTTAAACGATCTGAGTATAACACTAGTCATTTACCATCAACGTTCAGAAAAACTAAAGTATGAAAAGCAGATATTTTTAAATAATTAAAAAAAGAACAAATTAAATTTCCATTACACTGTGTGTCTATGGAACTTGACAGTTTGCTGAAACGAACTTATGTCATTTTGGCGTACGGTTAGGACACGTGTACTCATTTCGAAGAAAGAGGAGGGCCCATAGCTAGCAATTGGATACCAAAATCAATGCCTGTGATATTCCTGTATCCGTACTAGGCAATGTTGATACTTCTATCCCGAAAAGGGGGGTTGCCATCCCCTCATCCATCACTTGGGGAGCACCGCAAGACCTATTTAATTATAACCCGGATGGATTGGATTGTTAGTTTTCTGCATGATAGAGGAGCTGAAAATGCCAATTGACAATTATAATATGCGGTACCAGGAAAAGGGATTTTAGCAGGCGATACCAGAGTTGAAAAAAAATCACACTTCGAAGTGTTTTCAGAGGGGGTTCAAAGGGTACACATGACCCCCAGATCCCCCCCAGACACCAAAGGGAGGCAAATGACATATACACTAAAGTGTTAACATAGTTAAAAAACCAGGATACCTACGATGTGCGGACGGAATAAAGTTATCGGAAAGTGCCCTGGTAGGGTGTTTGTTTTCGTGCGACAGGTGATGTCACCCCTGGCTACGCCGGTGGTGTGAATTAGAAATTTTAATTTCCTTGAAAATTATGCTGAAATTCGAGAAAGTATTTGGTTAATGTATTACATAA
This sequence comes from Ophioderma brevispina, assembly GCA_023653785.1. Taxonomy (NCBI): domain Eukaryota; kingdom Metazoa; phylum Echinodermata; class Ophiuroidea; order Amphilepidida; family Ophiodermatidae; genus Ophioderma; species Ophioderma brevispina. The sequence continues at coordinate 33,985 of JAMKCH010006653.1, read as the reverse complement.
CGCCGTTATAATTTTTATTACATTACGAGTCCAACTTTTTTTATTACATTACACGAAAATTTTTATGAAAATTAAGCTCATGGTTTTTTTACATTACGCGTCAATTTTTATTACATTACGCGGTTTAGGACATAACACGTCAAAAATTATTACATTACGCGTAGGTTATTACATTACACGAAATTTATTACTAAAACACGGTTGGTAACAGGGGGCCTTTATTATTTTATTTTTTTACATTATTATTTTCTTAAGATGGCCGCCATGTCTAGATGGCCACCATGATATATTTGAAAAGATTGCGTTCGCGTTGGGAAATAAGTAATATGTAAGAAGGTGAAGAAATTGTTCAACAAATGAAGATATTCTTAAAATAGGTATGAGAGTTCATAGTGCTCCATATTTTGTTAAACTTCATTTCCCCCATTTTAAGCCTTCTTTTTGGTGGTGGTGTGCTTTTTTTTTTAAATAAGAAAATACAAAATCGGTGCAGTGTCCAAAATAAGGGCGGGATGGGGACGATCACTGTTTTGTTTACTTGGCCTTAGAGAGTGGTTCTTTAATCAATTTGACTCAAAATTGACCCTTGAAAGGGCCTAACTAACAGTGAGGGTCAAATAGACCCCAAAAGAGTCTGAATTAAAAGCTATCAATTGGGCAATTATACTATGAAGTTAATCTTTTGAGAGCAACTGGAATAGACAAATGTTTGCACTGTTGTCAAGCTGGCACCACTAGAATTTGCATCAATTGAGCGAAACGAATTGCACATGTTGGCAAGGGTGGACAATATCATCATCATCTTTTGACTTTATTCGAGATCGTGGCGTACGTCTTTGCAACACGTCTTTATCATGTATGCTGCTCCCCGCTTCAAAGACGCTGGTATCTCTGCTGTATAGCATATCAGAGTAGGTAAGTGATTTGCTACCTCTACTGGAACATGGAAGGACTTCAAAGAAATAAAGGTCGATATATTGGTCCTTGATTGAAAGCAAGCCCACCGAAACTGTGTCTATTCTGTACCAGAATTGTGGCAAAGGAGTTTTGGGTATTTCACCATAGATCCGATATTCGTTAGGATTGTTTTTTCAGGAGCTATTCAACGGCATGGTGCCTGGAAAGTGCCCACTTAAAAAAAGTCCTGCAGATCCACCTTCTGTCAATGGTCCTGCACCAACTAAGATGTTTTCACATATTCCTGTTAGAAGGCAATTTAGTTGCTCTGGAGACAACATGCTTTCATATGTATATTTACAATAATAGTAAAAACAAGTTGTGATAATTTCAGGGGCCCAGAGAAATAAACAAAAGATCAGATTTTTTAACAAAATTTTCGGATAGTCTTTCATTCTGACAACCAACTGTTTCTCCCTACTGGATTGTTTACCTAGTTTCAGGAAAAAAAGACTGAACTGAAATGCGGGCATTATGGGGTACATTTGACCAATGTGGGTTGGACCATTTTGATCCTCGTTTTCAAAGTTGTTTCATTGCGAATGTCAGTAAAAGGAACACTAAATTAGGAGAGGGGCAATTTTTTCAAAAGGGGACTTCCAAAACATTCTACAAAGGAGGGCAAATTGGTCCCAAAATTACAAAGGGGCAAAATCTGGCAAAAGTTGACTTTTTACCTACATATTTTCGCTCGAAAATCTATTTTCTGGCCTTTAGGGTTATGGCTGACTTTTTTGGAATGGGAGCGTCACCCACCGGCCCTCCATGGTTACATCCTGATATTGATGCATTATAAATTTTAAGACAGAGCAAGACTGCAGATGTGTAAACCATGCATTAATTGGTTATATATTTGACCAAATTAGGTGTAAAATTTGATATATAGCCAAAAGTTTTCAATTTTGGATTTGTCGACTACTGATTAAAAGTGAATTAAAGGTTTTGTAAGATTGGCAAGCGATTATTGAATCCAAGCCCTTTAAGATTGAACACATAGACCGACCACATACAATTTTCTTAGTTGTTACCAGTAAGTCATTTTTTTAAAATTTGGCCATTTATGGGGTTTACATTCAAATTCTCATCTACAGCTAGGCAATATTAAATAATACTATACATTTAAAAATTAAGATGGAATAAAATACATCACACCTGTTATGTGTGTTTACATTTTGTGGTCAGTTTTTACCCCCGTATTGGACACACCAGATTCCAACATTCCACATTCTTATTGAATTAAAGAGATATAGTGGGAATTAAATATGTACAATTCAATATGAGTAAATAAATAAATCATCATTCTCATGATTTTTACTTAATGGGGTCAATTTTGGACCATTTTGGGCCCTTTCTGGGGTAAAAAATAACCCAAGATTCAAACTTTAAAATCTTCATTACAGGTATATTAGTGGGGTCAAAAAGGAACGTACCATTTCAAATTAAGATGGAATAAGTACCTCACCATTCTATGATTTACCTTATTTGGGTCAAGTTGACTCCTTTGGCCCCTTTCTGGCGGCTCAAACAATAACCCCAGATTCCAACAGTCAAAATTGTTCCTGAATCTACAGCAATATAGTGGGGAAAATAAAAAACTATTACATTTATATAAGTTCAATTCATCATTCTATGTTTTTACCTTATTTAAAAAAAAAATGACCCTTTTTGGCCCTTTCTGGGGTAAAAAATAACTCCAGATTCCAACTTTCAAATTCTTCAATCTACAGGTAATATAGTGGGACAAATGAACTGTTACATTTCAAAATTAAGATGGAATAAGTACATCACCATTCTATGATTTTTACCTTATTTGGGTCAAGTTTGACTCCTTTTGGGCCCTTTCTGGGGTCAAAATAACCCCAGATTCCAACTTGCAAATTCTTCAATCTACAGGTATATTAGTGGGCAAATGGAACGTTACATTTCAAAATTAAGATGGAATAAGTACATCACCATTCTATGATTTTTTCTTTTTGGGTCAAGTTTGACTCCCGTTGGGCCCTTTTGGGTCAAAAAATAACCCCAGGATCCAACATTCAGAATTCGTCTTTGAATCTACGCAATATAGTGGGGAAATAAAAACTATTACATTGATATGGTTTCAAATCACCATTCTATGATTTTTACCTATTTGGGTCAATTTTGACCCCTTTTTGGTCCTTTCTGGGGTCAAAATTAACCCCACCTCCCATCCAGCATTTAATTTTTTCTTGATCTACAGCTATATAGAGGGGAATTTTAAGTTATGTAATACTTGCTAATATTAAGTCGGATAAATAAATTCACACCATTTCTATTATTTTTACTAATTTGGGTCAATTTTGCCCTTTTTTGGCCCATAAAATATAATTGCTCCACTTCTGATTTCTACATTCCACCGTGATGATCCCCACATATTTCCCTAACACCTGGTACCATTGGCTTTTTCTACTCGACCACCTACCCTAACCGAAAACTAGAGCCTTTTTCCAAGTGGCTGACGTACTATTCCTTTCGCGCTTAGTTGGACAACATACCATCATTTTGTAGCTATTGATACATCTACTGATACTTACGTCCCGTAGTCTGCTTATGTCTTTACTTCCCTCCCCCCGAATTTACAATTGTCAATTGGATACTTCTGGTTTTCATCCTCCATTTCGAATATCTCTGTGGCTTGAATTCATGTGAATTTAAGCAACAGCCCATCTTTTTTTGCAAATGTTCTATATCCACTAATAAGAAATTCATTGAGCTTGTCAAAAATGTAGATGCGTTTTGTCAGCCGCTATGACAGTATTTCAGAAACCGATATTGTTTTTGTCTCTCAAACCAGGATACGTAACCAGGATTATAAGTTACAGTTACAACACCTGTAAAAGTGTAAACGGTATCATAACCGCTTGCTTGTCAACTTGTCAAACTTGTTGACAACAAAAAATAACACATCATTTTTTATCCGACTAAAGAATTGGAGTGGGTAATATTTTTTGTAGTTCAGACAAAGCGATATATATTTTATAATGTTAAAAGAGGACTTTTAAGTGAATTTCAGCAAGCATTTTCCATATAACACGAAGGTACCTACTTCCTTTTTAACGAACACTGTACAAAACCTTACGATATGTCTTGCAATAATACCATTTAACTCACATTGATATTCACCCATGTTACCTCAAAGTAACATTTTAAATTACAGACTTTCCTCTTTTAGGATAACGCAGTACAGATCTTTTGTGTAAGCCATTTGCGTATTCCTATAAGTGATGTAGTGATATTTAGTTAATTTGAAGACCTACCTTAGAAAATACGTTTTAAACAATCGTGTGTGTGAACACGACTTTCAAATAGCACTTCAAACGTAATAAGGCGCATTTATTTTCCAATTTAAGTGACATTACCAACTGAATATACATGTAGATTATTATTTTACTGCGCAGTGATGTAAGTGCGTAAATTGATGATTTCACCATTAAATTACATCAACATACGCACGCAGAAAAGCTGCGTCTTATGCATGTATAGCTATGGCGTCTCTGCACAGAGCAAAAAGAACGGAGTACAGTCACTTGTAACATTCCTATTGACGGAGGAGAAAGTTTATCGGGTTTAAATTTCAGAAGTGTATGTATCTGCATATCAGTGTGAATTTCAGGAACATCTGCATATAAATCGAACATTATCAGCTTACAGACGACCGTTAGGAGTCAAGCGTCACTTTTGTAATAAGACACCAGTATTCTGTTGTCCGAATACTATTTATATTTTCACTTTCAGGATGTTCGTATCATTTGGTCAAGACTACCCTGTAATATATTTTACAAAGAAAAAAAAAACAGAAGGAAAATTCTAAAACTTCATAATTCGGAAGTTTGTCAGAATCCCTTCTTAAGCTTTTTACTTTGAGATAAGTCAATTTAATGTAATTGTGTAAATTTCACAAGAGCCGTCCTCGTAATTTGGCAGAACTAAGATATCTTTGTGTTATCAATTAAGAGAGGACGTCTGCGAAATTACGTAACACAGGATTAACCTTTGAGTTTGTATAGCCAATCAAATGTTTGTGAAAGCATTAGAGTTTTTTAAAACTGCAGTAAACTAGTTTGAAATAGTTCATTGGTAGAACACCAGCGCTGTCACCTTCGGATCCTAGTTTTATCCGTTTTAAGATAAGCACTCATCGTATATCGCCCTCAGTGAAGGTGACTTAGTCGGGAAAATTCACTTTATGCAGTATCGCTTTGTAATAGATTAGTGGGTTCTAAAGTCTCTGGGCTTTGGAAAAACCAGATTTGGCGGTTAAACCTGGTTTTGTGAGCGCCCAACCATTACCTTCCCTCAGAGCATATTGCAGGAGTTGCTTGGTAGCTCCATCTGTCTGAATGCCTTGGCGCTTATGCTGAGCCAGATGACATAGCTCGGCCTGAGTGCAAGTTGGGGCTGCTGTATCGTTAGAGCCTTTTCTCTTCTTTGGAATGCCCAAGATGCCAAAGCATTTGTTGACTGAGTATTGCAGGAAACCGGCTTCCTACTCTATTGGAAAGTAGTATGTAGGACCATCCTCTGCTTCACAGTCCAGCATTGACACTTCTTTCTTGCAATGCAATGGATGGTTTTCCTCCAATAGGGACGTCAGCTCGATGATGATCACTATCTTTGTTTTGGTAGAAAAGATGGTGATATCTGGTCTCTGACATATTTGATCAGCAAATGACCACACGAATCCGTAGTATGAAAAGGAAATCCTTGTACCATATTAAACATATCTGCCCTGGAAAATGCATAGGTATAACTAACACTTCATAGTCAATATGCACCAACACTTCACGCATTATTGAAATCTCAATTCCGTCATGTACTTACTTCAGGATTGTCAGATTACCCGAGTGGCAAGTAAGAAAGCGAAATGTGCGAATGCGACAGATTCAATAGAGTAGTAACATATAGAAAAAATTTATACTAATGTCAGTTTGGCAAGTGGTTCGCAAGTAGTCTAATAAAAATGATTCGTGAGCTTACACAACGTCTAGTGAGGATTTAGCATGCAGAAACAGAGGGTCACTAAGGCTATATGTCCTGATTTTGCGTGGGCGTCAAACGCTATGGTAGGACCCAAACTGTGTCTAGACGATGGTAGGGTAGTGGAACCCTTTTTGGGAAAAATACAACAAATGTCTTTTAGGCTGTCCATGCATCAAATATCATCTCCAGGCGTTTGATTTGTCTGCCATTGAATATAGATTTGCCTGGCCGAGAGAGTGAGGTCAACGCTGTGCATTTTCCCTAAACCAACAATCATGACATCGCAATTCTTTTGAGGATTTTATCCTTTGAAGTACTTGTTTTGCATGGTCTTATTTCATTATTAATGGACGGAACATGTAGACGATTACGCAACCATTTAGACAGGTCTCTGTGAGCGGATGTGCATGATGGCAAATTGGGAATGCCGACCCCTATTGCCGATTTTCGAGTCCTTTTGATTAACAAAGCTGTCACAGGTTATCAGTTATTCCAGTCGCTTACTATAGATCAAAATCGCAAAATCAGAAGGGTAAGTATGTGGGATGAGTGTTTCTGGTTCTTGGCAATAGTCTTAGCCACGGGTGACCAATTCTGTGACCTTGTGGTGTTTGATATCAATTATGCACGAGTCTTTGATATTCAGTTAATAGAACACATTTGTGATTAAAGTTACGGTAAACTTGTCTTGATCCTCACTATTATGTTTTTGTATGTATTTTTATGTGTTAAAATATATCGGTAATTCTTCCAAGCGGCTAGAATATCAGATGCCGAGCAAATTGAGAAATTCATATTTTGTGAAAATGTGCCAAAGGCGCTTTAATAAAGGCGACTTTAGGATTTCGCCCCGTCCGGTAACGAACGGAATCCAATCTGAAATCGCAGTCTAACGCTGAAACAAACTAATGGTACTCTAATATTAAGTGAATTTCTCTCCTGCCTGCTATATGTTTGGATAAACAAAAACCAATTGGTGCAAGTGTAAGTTCTACTCATCTTTTGTTTTTTGGATTGAGACGGTAGTTTTATTCATCGTAAATCGACATTAACTCCCTAAGGAAAGAGATCTTAAGTTTAACGCCCAATGTTGAGAATTGATACGAGACCGAATTTAGATTTTACATGAACGTCTTTTTAAACGTCTTTCTTGGAGACCGATTTTACTAAGATCGCATCAACCATACCAAGGCAGTATACATTGTACAACGTTAATTCTGTCTGAGGCATATAATATAAGCTGTTGAGACAGGAGCATACGGAGCATTGCTGTATAGGGTTTGGAACTGTTCTATACAATGGCGTCACGAACGGAAAATCTTTAATCCAACGACTGCGTTAGTAGTCAATATGGTGTTTGTTTCTCTGATAGTTTTTAAAATCCCAGACGCACATCCCAAATACAGATGCAAATAACTGTTAGCGCTATGAAGGGTATTTCTCGAGGCAATATTGTAGAAATTGATTTATTTGTCTCTATAGTAATGTGATACGGATTAAAGTATACATTTTTAGAAAGGAAATGATACAAGGCATTCAACTAGCATAACCAGATTCCCTAAAAATGACAGTTTGGGGAAAAGGTTTGAATCATTTTACTGCCTCAAAGAAGGCGCACAACCATACATGTAGTCATTTTAATAACTTGCTGCTACCTCTATGTACCCCTGTAGAACACTAAACTTCCAGAACATTCAGGATTAAATTAGGGTTATAAATAAACTCACATCAGGCTGTGTCACCGACTCCAGTGTGTATCCCCCTCCAGTATTTTCCATCTGGATGTTGATCTTGCCATCTTGACCAAGGCCGTTGTCTTTATGTTCCTTGTAATGTCATCTCTCCAACGACTTTTCTGTGTTCCTTTTCTCCTTTTACCTTTTCTTGGAGATGCCATTCTGTAAGTACTTTCACTTGTGTTATTTGCCTTAGTGGCGAACTCTGTCTCTAACGTGAGATGAAGCATTTTCCTGGTACAAGGTATCTTTCAGTCGTCTTTGGATTATTTGTGAAAATCTTGTATACATGTGACAGAAGGCTGATTGGCCGATAGTTTTGTTTTTGCCTCTTTCCACCTTTTGGGTGTATCTAAGATCTGGTTTTATAACTTTGTGAGCTGTATGACTGCTGACTGCTTCGTGACCACAAGTTTTTATGGTATCACTGGTGATTTCATCGATGCCTGGGGGTTTGTTTACCCCCTTCTGTATATAGGCGGCACTTCATCATCTTCTCTTAATACTTGTTGCCTTTTGTGGTTTGTTTTGCTGTACAGGTCTTGGTAAAACTCTGTACATATTTCTAGTATCTTTGATATGTCTGTAGTTTCTGTTCCATGTTTGTGTTTGGGTTTGCTGATTCTAGATGTCCTACTACCTTTCTTTATTAATTCTACATACTCAATCTTCTCAGCCCTTGTTTTAAGAGCTTTCTTTCTGAGGGTTTCCTTCCTTTGATCTCTTTGTCCTGATCACTCATCAGATTTCATTCCTTTTTTCGTCTTTGACGGTGCTAGACTGGATGTTTCTGATGTTAGCTGATTGCATCTGGAATGCAAGTCTATGTCATCTACCTCTATGGCTTCAAACGGTTCTTCAGCTTCAGGTGGAATGCTGTTCTTTCGTTCATCACAGTGATGTTGTGCTGTTCGTCCCTTTGTCTTGATGAATCCAATTCTGGCAAGCTTTCTGTTGATGCCAGATTTTGCCCTCAGCCATGGATGGTCACTGGACTATATCTACTTTGGTAATGATTTTACAGTTTTTCACATTCTCTGTGGGCTGCGGAATATGAAGTTTATCTGATTTCTGGTGGAACCATTGAACTCTCCCCAAGTCCATATTTTTCCTTTGGTCTTTTTTGAAAAATGCGTTGGCATAATGCGTTTTATTATGTGCATTTCCCATCCACTCAGATTCCCAAAACGATTGTTATATATTGGCTTTGTCTTTACTGGGGCTTTATCAGCATGTTCATATAATCTTCTACTTTTGAATCCGCATAGTCTACCCTCAGGATACGTAACACACGATTATAATTGCAGTCTCAACACCATAAAAATGCCAAACCGAAATTATAACCGCTTGCTTGGCAAAGTTGGTGACAACAAAATAATATAATATCCCGTTTTATCAGACTAAAGAAAATTTTGGTTGGTAACACATTTTCTTATAGTTCGAAGTTAATTTTAGCAAGCTATTATCCAGATAACACTAGATACCTACTCTCATTTTAACTGACAGGCTTTCTCGTAAGATGATTTACAATACAGCTTATTCTTAAATGATGTAGGTAGTGCTATCTGGTTCTTTTTGAAGACCTATGCTTATAAATTAGTGATGAAAATTTATCGCGATATAATTCGATACGCGACACGTGCATTAAAAAAAGGCGTTTGTCGATAAGACATCATGCCTTCCCCTAACCTATCCACAAACACCAGGCTGGTTGAGCAGGGCGAGTTGTGAAAATGGATTGGAATTTGGATGTCATTACAATGTGCAAAAGCTAATAGATACTGCGACCAATTACAACGATGTTGGATAGTGATGATGTTGATGTATTCTTTGATGTTGTATGGTTGCATTCGAGCAATAATTACATGAATTCAGAAATTATGACGACGAGGACAACGAGGACGACAATGATGGCGATGAAGTGTTCAATATATTGACACGATTAGATCAATGTAATGCTAAATGTGGGATGATGTCGAACAATCGATAAACAATTTAACAAAATGTAAGCAATACCCCCCGGTATCTTGACCTCGTAAAATATAATTTCCTTGGTTATAGTGCTTATCGATGTAAATAGTATTGAGAGTCAATAGAGCGTCCCTGTGATGGAGGCCCCATAACTATCTGTCTATGTGTTCGTATTGTGTGTTCAAGCATCATTTGTTTCAGCATCGTAACCAAAAAGCCTCGTCCACAAGGTCCGGTTGTTGTATGGAAGCTAGAACACTCAGAAATGGGAAACTCTATACAGGGTGGAGTAAAAAAAAACTTGACCTGATTGTGTTCCGCCATTGGAATTTTTAAATAACACAGTCATACCTAACATATTGATAGCATTCGGAAAGCCCCTATTTCATTATCCGTAATTTGCTGCAAGATGAATTCCACGGTTAAAGTATAGGCACAGTACAGTCTTTTGAGTCAGGTAGTAAGCTTTTCCTCCTATCCAAGGATTCCCAGTTGAATGCCGGCGGCCCCAACTCAGCAAATTACTCCCCAAAAGGATATAAGGCTATTGTCGTGTTTATGTCAATAAAGTGGTATCTTAAAGTGTAAAAGCAAGTGATAATGGCAAGTTTATTTAAAACACTTTTGTTTCAAATGTGGCTATTTTGGTCTACAAATGTAGACAATACTTTAAACATGCATTTATTCTGCAATCAGAAATAGCCTGATTTTCTTCTGCCACTGATTAATTTTCCTGACGAGACGTTAATTTCAATGTGAATCCCTGGACAGAGAGCAAAACCGAATACTTGAATTCAAACGAAACGAGCTTCGGGTCTATACCGAACCGAGGTGAATGATCTGTGCAGTAATGAACAAACTTTCATATGAACCACATATGTTAGTATATATTACTTAGTTATTCAAATGGCTGAACAATCAGGTCAATTTTTTTTTTTTTTACTCACCCTCTAGTCTTACAATCGGCCCTTGCCCTATAGAAAAAACTCAGAATAAACCAGAAACGACACCCATAAACCTCTGCATTTTGTAAGGGTTGTTGTTTGCTCAGAATTTCAGAAAATAGTTTTAACTATCGTAAATGCGGTCAACTCAATTCCCTCTAAAGTGAACGTTCGACAAAGAGAATCATCTCATCATCATCAAACGGGTACCTTTGCATAGGGCAATTTTGTGTGGGAAGATATGAATAAACATTCTTAGATTAATAATCAGCAGATATGAACTTAAGACATACTATCAAATTCAATCAATCAATTTCAAAGATTTTTAATTAATTTAACCTTTTAATATACCATTCTTAGAATTAATGGCATATTAAAGATTAGTTTTGAATCATTAATTTTTAGCTTGCACGTAACAGTTAATATTTGCAGTTGACATCATTGTTAAAACGAAGATAATAAATTACAGAGGCCCCAACTGCAATCCTTACGGATTCATGCAGCATTTTCAAATCAGAGAGGAGAGAGATGAATTAACTGCATGAGATATATGTTCAAGGTGATGACTTCCTCCCGCCATTTTTTTCCACCAATATTGAGATTTTGGTAATCAAAAGAAGGTTCATATTTTTTTTCTCATTACCACCCCGGTGAAAATTAAAGCTTAAGAAATGATTCCTCTAATGTTATCAACAAACACGTCTCCAAATGTGGCGCCACATTAATTAGCCTTAGTTTATTCTTAATTTTTTGTGTATAAATCCCATAGGTCTAGACTTGAGGTCACGAAGTCATAGATTAGGACCAGATGGGGTCATAACAGGCAAGATGGACACACTATAGCCAATTATACGTATGCCATAGAATTTCAATCATGCAGATGCACACGCATTTGTTGTGCCTTGCAAAAAATACAAAATCATTAGTATCATAGATAAAGACATTCGTCTCTCGTCCTATTTACTCTTCGTGTTTCAGATAACCTAACAAACCCAAAACAAAAAAATGCCAAAAAAATCTCAGAATGAAATGGGGGTGTTTTTCTCCTCCTGCTCTAAGACGTTTTGAGTGACACTATCTTATTTATAGCCCCTTTGGCTTCTACTTTATTTATGCATTTTGCTTTAGATCGAATTTAATATTTTCTGTTTCCATACATTAGACTTAGTGTTCTTTTCCAATATATCGACACATTGTGTGCTATGCTTCGTAGCGTTGGCAAAGTGGTATGATCACTATTCTTCCAATGGCACCAATTTCTCATCATCCCCAAATCCATTTAAATATACCCCTCTGGACATAGCGTTGGCGACGTTTTTGGCGATCGTCCTCTGTGACAGATTTCTTCACCATTTCTAATTCTATTTATTGCAGTCTCATATAGTCTGATCGGAAATGGCTCTTTCTGGAGGTTCCACATGCGACCCGGAGTTTTTGTGTATTTTCATATTCTAAGGAGCTTTGAGGAATCCATACTTTCACTGAATCGAACTCTTCTTGCGACAAATGAAAACATACGCAGAAGCTTTTTTTCAGAAATTAATACGACCTATTTTTTTTTGGGATCGCATGTATGTGTTCTTGTTTATAAGCGTTGTTTGCAACCAAGACATTGGAACAAGCACCTTTAAGTCGTTTTTTTTTCAAACAATCCGCCTGTTTCTTCAATTTTTCCACTAACAGTGAAATATAAAGTGTTTGTAAAGGAATATATTTGCAATAACATCAAGGGGGTTACTATCCATACTACAACTCAAAGGAATTCCCGCATTGGCAAGAGGGATTTTTTTTATACCACCGAAAACAATTACCCCAGAACATCCGAAGAACCCAACGCGCTCAATCACTTGTCTATTCACTACCATCACTCACGTAAATTGCATAAAGGTAACCCAAATTACAATACGACAGCATGATGCTAGAGAACCCCAAGGCATGAGAGAGTCGAGACCGAGATGCCACGTACGATGGCCCAAAGTCCTTGCCAATCTGTGATCATCGAGTCTAAAGCACGCGTGCACCATTTGGATATTGGGTACCCTACTAGTACAACGAAACATCGTCAGCAGCAGACGATTTTCATTATTTGCTTACCGCCATATCCCGATGATCATTCTTGTCAACATTTTGTCACATTTAAGAAAAGGCGTCGACGGTAAACGAGGTGGTGTAAAGATACTTCATGTATCCTAACGCCGTGCCTTTTTTGATTGGATAATGCACGCCCTTGGATTTTTCCTAATATGAGAAATGCGGGAACCTGTCCCCCAACTGGGTTAAATAAATCACTGCATATATGGGTCCATATTTGAATGAGAGCACGTAATTTTTTTTTAAATACCTCGGTCCCTTGGACCGGATGTGTCGCCTGCCGTCACTGTTTGTGAATGATAAGCTCAGCTCAACTGACCTTTGACCTTGTTAATGTGACCTTTGAACCTCATAACTAGGGATTGCATGTAAACTCCATAAACCAAGTTTGGTTCCAATTGCACTTCAACATTTCAAATGAGGTCCAATTTTTTACATTTCAGCTTATCTTACACAACTGATCTCACATGACCTTTGAACCTTGGTATGTGGACGTTTTTACCTCATCAACAAATGAGGGATGTCATGTTGCACCGGACCCAAATTTGGTTTAATCCATCAAACCAGTGGATATTACAGGCAAATGTCACCCTTTTCACAACAACAACAGATATCAACAACAACAACAGATTATGTGACAAATGATCCCTATGTGTCTTTCTGCCTTTCATGAAAAGCCATTTCCCGAGAGAAAACGAGTTTAGACATTGTTTTTAAAAATAAAATTTGTATTATTTTATGATTAAGAAATGTGTTAGAGATTGGGAGCTTGTACGTCAAGTTCCCAGCAAATGCTCCCCCCCATACACTTTCATTCATGATTAAATTGTATCTAGTGCCCATTGTCAATGATACGAAAGCTGTTGATGGTTACGAGTGTTACCTAAATGTGTGATTTAATAGCTTGTCTCCACTGAGGTAAAGCCTGGGACGTAAGAACTATCCTTGCTTAAAATCCTCTAATAGATACACGAATGTATAAGAAGTAATGAAGGGAATATTAGATTACCACATTATGTTAAAGGGAAACCGAAAAAGAGTGGAGCGTAGTTTCGAATTCACGAAGGCGAAGCCCGAGTGATTTTTCGGAAACCTACGAATCCACTCTTTGAGGATTTTTCCCCTGACTTAAACCATTGCTCACAAGGTAAAATCAATGTTCAGTGACAAACTTATCATCCCTTTGAAAACCTTTTACATATTTACTCATCCATTGAGAGTCCCTGAAAGGTTGAAAAGCTGTTTAATTATTCGATCTCCTTTTCGGATCCCACATCAGACTGTGTAGATGCATACTAACTTTGCTCATGCACTTTTGCGTGGTCTGGGGGGCAGTACCCATTCTGACATGATGGATACAGGGTTAAGCGTAGTTTCGAAAGCTCTTGCAAGGAGGAATGGATTTTTGGAAAATTAGCCACAATGTCACACACCCCAGATATCCAGCCAACTGCAGAATCACACACTTGGGGATTACTATTGACCGACAACTAATGTCTTTAACCTGATTTTAAACGGGACAAGATTTAATTAATTGTATTAATTCGACCTGGATATGCACTTGGATTAACATTTCAACCATAGTTTCGATGCCTTGCCATGTAATGCCAGGAGGAATGGATTTAGGATTAATACCTGGGAATATATTAAGGCAACGGTATTTATCCATAGAAGCAGTATCACTTCTCCTACTTCTACTTGGATACTCCACAACATCCCATGGGTGGGACAAACCGGTCAGAAATCTACAACATTGGAAACCTTTGAACGACCGACTCATGAGAATTTATACAAGACAAGATTTAATTTTGACATATTATATTCCCTTTCCCCCCGAGTAATGCCAAGGATACAACTTTACACATGTCCAGATGTGTAGTCTAGAAGGTGCGTGAAATTGTTTCATTTTTAATACAAAATGTCCGGGATGGTAGGCCAACTCAACATATATACCATACGGTCCTTGTCGTGAATTAATGGGTCCCTTTTTCAACCTTCTGGTAAATATGAAGACACTTTTTTTCATGCCAATTTTTAGTATAGTAATAGGTCCCTTATTTAAAAATCTTATAAAATTAAAAATTTGTTGAAAATGAGTACTGAGTCAAATTCTAAATGGAATGCCAAACATTTGCTAATAACGTCGATTTTTTAGGAAAATGGCATATTAATTGTAAATTTGGCCATAAAATCTACTTCTTGTATAGCTAATAGCTTTTTCAACACCAATAGCAAAATTGTGTATAGAATTAGGTCATGTTTTGCAGACTCTCGGAGGCAACGTCCCTACCCAAAGCAAATTTTAGACCCCCTGGAATTGTCCTCGGTTGGCACGCTCGTCTACATTTAAAATTCGATTTATGACATGCATTTTGGAAATTGGTTTGAGTGTCTTATCGACAGTTTAAAAAAATTAGCCAAAGGAACTAACGATAAAAAAAAATCAAGGTAGCACATGATTTTTTTTTATACAAAAAATACAATGAGCGCTTGAGGGTTTTCGGGCAAAAGAACTTAGATAAACCTTTTTGTTGGCCATATCTATTACAAGATGAAATGTTCAATTACGTGGCTTTGTTCGTGTACAGAAAAGTCAATATGGGTAATCTTACCTCAAGCAACCCTACGTTTGTGACCCCCTCTGCATTCCCCTAAATCTTGTGAAAAAAAACCCTATAGGACACTTGTAAAATATGATGAAACAGTCCCCCGCCCATTGGTTGTTTTTGACATCACATTAGAACCGTAAAATAGGCCTAATCAATAATCATATGGATAATACAAACTGATTGAAAAAATAATTAACATATTAATCACTCGATTGCAACAATCCGAGGCCATTAAAACTGCAGTACACACTCTAAATGATACCTTTAACACGAGGCCAAAACAATACGAACTTTTACATGATACTTGAAAGTGAAAACAAGATTAATCCGCATTTTTCAAGACAATTATAATTCGATAAATTCCATTTGTGAAATGAATTCAACTAGGCCTAAAAATGTTAAAATTATACAGTAGAAAATTTGAAGATGAAATAAGTTATAAAATAAAAAAATCCAAAATTATAATATATCTTTTTTAAGGCCACACAAAGAACGAAAGGTTGTTCTTTGAAAAATACCTGACAAAGATTGCAGGCTGAAATAATTTTACAGGCCAATTAAAATGCCAATACATTGAATGATCACCATAGATTAGACGAAATAAGGTGAAATTTTAAAAATCAAACCATGTTAACACTGGAGTGGGCATAAGTTAAAAAAAACCACACGTGTACAAAAATAATAAAAGTACAACAATATTTCAGAAACAACAAAAAATAACTCCTCTTTATCCCAAGTCGTTATTTTCCACACACAATGATTTCTGTTTATTTAAGTTTGAATCCCCTTTTTATATTCGTTCACCCGTAAATCCCAAACATGTGTCATCGATTACTAAATCGTGAATCAACTTGCTAAGAATCTTCCTGTTTACATTTAATGTGGTGGGAAATCCCCGTAGTTTCGTAGATACGAATCCACGCTTGACTGTAAATTCGTATCGACGAATCTACATTTAGCCATGATAACAGAAGATTCGTAAAATTAACCACGTTTAGTAAATCGAGGTTCGTCACTGCAAATGGTTTAATCAATATTAAAGAATCATGTATATCGGGTGCACTTAACCAAAATTTCCCGAGAGGAAAAGGAGCTTGGACATTTGTTTTTGAAAAAATATATATTATTTTATGATTTACTGGTTACTGGTGCGGTTCGTCCAGCGCTAAGTTCGTTACCTGGCCTCCCACCCCCTTCGGGGTTTACAGGCCTAGCCATGCTGTGCTGGTCGGGCGGGGCTCCCTCCGGGGCCTTACTGGGCCGCTCAGGCCCGGGGTAGGGGCTCTGTGCCCTTCTCCCTTGGCTTTACACCCCGTATGGGGACCCTGATCGTTGCGCCTTGGCTGTTCTCCCTCTGCCCTCCGTCCTCACTTTTGTGCGGCGCGAGACCTCGGCCTACATGCCGGTGTGCCCTCAGGGGCTAGCCTGCTCTGTGCCGGTCTCGGTCTTTTGGTCACTCAGTCTGACGCTGAATGCTCGTGTTCCCTCTTGGGCTTGCTCCCACCCATGTGGATGCCCTCGCCCCCTCTGGCTCTGTTTGTCCTGCGCCCGCGGGTGGTTGGGCTCTGTTGCCTAACTTGCCTGTGCTCACAGGCCTTACTCTTAGCCCTGAGGTCTTTCGACTTCGCCTGACTTGACCTTGGATCCCTTCTCCCGTTAGTTCGGGAGTTAGGGCTGGCTTTGACGTTCCTCAGCAACATCCCTTTGGCTCCCAGCTGACTACCCTGGTCCGCTGTAACCCCTCCCTCGGGGGACCTGGACACGGGTTTTGGGTCGGCTTGTCGATGCCCCCTCTTTGGGGCGCGTCATACGGGCTTAGCGTCGTGCCTTGTTCGGCCTAGCGTTGGGGCTCGTCCGGGCCTAGCTTTGGGGCTCGTCCGGCCTAGCGCGGTTCTCGGGCCTCAGGCCCGGGGGTGCTCCCGATCGTCGATCTTCTTAGGGGGTTCCCCCCCCTCCTGTCTCCATCGGTTTTCAGGCTTCCTTTGTTCGATCTCTTCTTCTCTGCGGGGTTTCTTTGCCGCGCCTTCTGTCCCAACTGTGGTGCCTAGAGGGATCCCTGCGATGGGGTATCCCTTGTTTGGTGGGTTTTCCGAACTCGCTTTTCACTGGCGGCTTTCACAGTTGTTCCTGGCAGTCGGCTTGGTTCTAGTCCTCCCGCAGTGCGCGACTGGATCTTGTGCTTCCCCCTTGGTACCCTCGGGGTCCTGGGGGCACTTTCGGTTGCTCTGGTTCCGTTTTTTCATTTACGACTGGAGCTCTTGACATGGTGGCCTGCCCACTTCCGACTTCGTCGGGTGGGGAGCTCGCTCCGTGGTGGGTGGGAATGCTTGGGGCGTAATCCACCGTTGCTGGAGCATTCCTCCAGTTTCACGGCTCGAGTGTGGTTGCGAGGTTGGTTACTCCCTTTTCTCGAGGCAGTTTTTGGGTGATCTTTTTCGTACTCGCCCGTTCGCCAGGTAAGAACCTCTCGGTGGCTTCTATTCACTCTCTTCTCCTCGGGGGATCTTGTGTCGAAGCCGCTATGCTCTCCGCGGACCTCTTCTTGGTTGCATCCTTTGGCCCGTAGCCGGTGTTCGGATAAGCGGCCTTCTTGTGTGCATCTCGATACCGTTTTGTCGGTTGGTCCAGAAGTTCCGCATGTTAGGTTCATTCTGTCCTTATACGCTTTGTCACCTGCTCTCTTCTGACAGTCGCCACTGGTTTGGCTTTTGCTCGGGCTTCCCCGAGCGGTTAGTGAGCTCTCGACTCCTTTAGGCGGTACCTCTCGGGGCCCGACTCGTGTTTCTGCAGAGCTAGGCATCTGGGTTCTCCCCTCTGGTAGACTTCCCTGTGGTTTACCACTTTGTCTACTTTTGGGCCAGGTTTGACCCGATCTGGGGGAGTGCTAGCTTATTATTAATCTAGCATTGAATGCTCTTCGGTTGCCCGGTGCTGCTGTTGCCGCGGCTGCCGGTTTTGCGGAGGTCTGCCTAGTTCTTTCCTCGGTGGGTCTGTCTACCTCCGAGTCGAGCCTGAATCGTCCCTCCACCTCCTGACTGTGACAGTCGACGGTGGGAACTTTCGTTAATTGTGAGGCTTGTTGGCTGTTTCCGATCATCCGCTGTATGGATTTTTCGGTCAACTAAGCTCTGCCTACCACAGCATAGGTTGTTCGGTTCGCCCTTCGGTGACGTTGATTCGTTCCATTGACTCCTGCCAAGGCGTCCGTTTCTGACCCGTAAGCTCTAGTTCTATTCGCGAGCCTCTTGGCGAAGCCCCCAATCGTCCCTTGGGTGCGGCGTCACTCTAGCCCTCGCCTTTATTAGTCTTTCGGGTCCCTTTCCTGGATTAGACGGAGATTTATTCTCTTGGCTTCTTCCTCCGGGTCAGGGTCGGACTTTTCTATCAGCCCTCCACGGGGCTGGGGTCTTAGATTCATTCAGTCTCTCATTCAATCTCCCCCGGGCCTCTCCGCGGGGTTCTTCTTTGGTGCTCTGATCGGACCCCTCTCTAGGGGGCCGGCTCCTCTGTTTTTTGGGTTTAGGCTTCTTTGCCCGCTTCTTTACGCGGGTCCGCCTTGCGCTCCTCTGGCTCCTTCCCGGATCCTCAGGTTCGCGAGGCTGTGAGGCCTTGTCCTCGCCTTTGACGCGGGGTGCTTCGGGCCCTTTGTCAGGGCCTACGTCGCACTCAGTCTCGGTCGGAGCTTACATCTCGGCCTATTCCTTAGGTTGGGGTTTCTCGGCAGGATTCGCGGCTCGGCTATGGCTATCCTCCAAAAAACTTTGGCCAGGTCTTTAATCACATTTATAAAGGTCTGAGCCTCTACTCACCCCTGTTTTGTACTCACTATCTAGGTGAGTATTGGCTTCTGACTTTTAGGAATCTAGATTCATGTGTTTTGGGCTCTGGCCGTTTTTTGTCTACCTTGACTGCATCCTATGCTGCTCTGAAATATCATGTGCTCCACCTCCGACTGCGTGTGCTAGTCTGTCGTTTTGATGAAAATTATTCATTTCAACGGGGGTTAATTGCATCTATTTCAGTCAACATTGGTGTAAAGGAATCAGTCAGTGTACTGATTATGCAAAAAACACATATGTTTTAAAATCATTTAACTGAGGCATGATTTCCTTTCCAATGTTGACTTCCCGCTTCCGGCCCGCCCCACAGCATGTATTTTCACGCGTCCGGGTGGGTTGGAGCCAAAACGGAATTGAGGAGAGCTAAGGTCGACAGGGTTGGACCTGGTCACTGGTCGGGGACATTCTCTTTTTAGGGGTGTTATTATGGTAATTTGGGGCATTCCACTTCGCAAAAGGGAAGTATATTGCAGTCAACATTGGAAAGGAAATCAGGCTTCAGTAAATTGATTTATAAACATAATGTGTGTTTTTGTAATATTTTATGACAAATATGCATTTTTTAGCATTGGCATTGGCAGGTATTAGTTTACTAGACATTACCAACGCAAACTGTGCCAAAAAAAGTCTCAAATTTTGAAATTGGGGCGCTCTTCAAAAAAATGTGCCATTATTAAACTATGGTGAATGGTCACTTAGCTACTGACCAACTGTTTCAACATAGCACTCATTTTCATGCACTTGCATGTAAAATGGTACTTGGGTAGTGCTCCGCAGTTCCCCTATCACGATTGGGGTCGGCTTAGCGCACAGGGTATCCCCTCACTTCGCACCACTGTGGTCCCAGTTACGACCCGCGGTCGGGCCTGGGATTTCATGTGCGTTTGGTTTCCAGTGTACTCGCCCTCAAGGTTTTTTTCTGCAGGTAATAAAAGTATCTCTGTGAACTAAATCACACGATAGTGGTTGATGTGTCGTTAAATACGAATACCTCCTCCCTCTCTCACGAGGGGTCCAAAGGTCTTCTATTGTCTGTAGAGGGTCATGGCAAAAATGTAGAATATCAAATTGCTTGGTGTTTTCATATATGTCGATGATTTTCATGACACTTGGATACATTGGTCCTTGAGTAGAGTCCCACATATTGGCGTTCCTCATTTGACCTTTGCCTGCAACGGCCTAGAAAACACATGTTGTTGTTTATACCGATGAATGCTGTTATTTGTTATCAATACCTGACCTTTAGCTTATGGCATGAGAGTATTATGTTTAACTGGGGCACACAGTAAGGAGGTTTGTCACAGGAGTTTCCTCAGGAGTAACTACCATAGTATGCCCTGATGTGGCATGTGGTGACTGACTGCACTCAATAGCTCTCTTAAGTGGGTGATTTTGTTGCAAACCTCAATTCCAAGCCAGTGTAAGGGGCTGCATCTACAAGCACCCCTCCAGCACACCTTACCAACTCCAGAAGCTTTTAAAAGCTCATATGGCTATTGAGAAACCAAAAGGTCTGAAGTAGTGCCTACATACAATGTACCCGTAACCAATCGGGTATAAGCCCACCTCTGGGTATAAGCCCACCCCAAATTTTAAAGGAGAAATAAGGAGCTAGCATACACACGTGTATAAGCCCAGGTGGTTATTTCAGCATTCAGGAAGTTATGAACGTCTCGGGAAGTCAAAGGTCACAAAATACCCTTAAACATAAAACAAATGAGCCTTGTGCACAAATGATCTAAAATTTTATTAATTTAACACTGTTTAATGATTTAATGAGAGTGGTTCAAGAATTTGGTATGTCCAAAAACAAAAATACAATCATTTAAAATACAATTAAATCCCGGCACTATATACGTTACATTGCAGATCATAAACTACCTTTTGAACTACACTCTGGATAGCAGCTGGTACTACTGCTGGCTCTTGAAATGATACTGCAATTTTGTATCTTATATTACTCCCACGTTATAGCCCTCCACGGGTTAAGCCCACCCCCTATCTTCCTTTTTTTGGGGGGGGGTGGGCTTATTACACCCACCGAGTTGCTTCGGGATAGGATCATCACAGGAGTCTTCACAATGTTCAAAACAAAATTTTTTTTTTAAATGTTACAGCTTCCCATCTACCTCCTAGAGATAGAGTTGCAAAGATATCAATAGCACAATTAGATGGTGCTTCTGACCATAAACTACTTTTTCCACATTTAAGGGTATGGATCCTAGCATGAGAGGCGAGTGTTTGATTTGGTGGTGAAGACGGCTTGTAAGGAGAACACATCACAGTATTTCTTGATCACACCCAAGGTAGGTGGTTTGGATGATTAAACATAGGAGGTAAAAATTGAGTAATAAATTGTATACAATTTCAGTATGTTGTACCCCTGAAAGGCTGGAGTTCCCTTGCCTTCGTCATGTTGGGTCTGCTGCATATGCTAATCAGGGGCAAACCAGGCCAGTCAGTTATTTTGTCTGCCTCTCTGTCTGAATGTTAAAGTATCTGCAGTCATAGAACTACATAACAGGAAGAAGTGAATTGCGTGTATATGGAATAGCCCAAAAGCCCGTAACCAATTTCTCTCACACATGCCCTTGTGTGCTTGTTTGCTGCGCGAGCACTCGTGCGTCGTCACTGTTGTTACACAAGCACAAACACATAAAAATCGGTGTGGTCACGTGTAGGTTAATCAGTGTGCAAATGGTCCCCCGTTGTTCCACTGTCTGATCGGCCACTTTTTCTGCAAAATTATGCGAAAACCAACGATTGAAGAAAGAAAGAAACCTGCCTCTAAACAGATTCCTGCATCCCTACTGCACAAAAAGTCTCACGATGACCCCCTGTGAATTTTGTTGGGGAAAAGAGATATTTGAGGTCGAGTGATAGCATGTGGCATTAGTTGTTGTTGTTTTCACTCGTAAATACAACGAACGTAAAATACTCTCATATCTCATAAATTGACAGTAAGAAACTTTCCAAATACGACAATACGTAAACCAAATATGCCGGTGCCCAAAACTATGATAATGAAGGACATGTGAACCTAACAGCAACAGCAAATTCAAAACGACATCCACTTCCGGCGTAACCCAAGTGCTAGTCTTTTTTCAAAGACTTAACGGTAGGGGGCACTCTTATGCATATCGAACGGTTACACACAACTTGACTAAAGCTGCTGGTCACAAATATTAATCTAATGATCGTTCCTGAAAATTACACTATTTTCACGTATCCACATACTCAATGGATTTCAGGGGACTTGAAACACCGATAACGATTGCTACATTTGATCGGGGACATACTACACCGCTCTCATCCAAAATGTATGTGGATTCTGGATATAAGTTACTTTCAGAAAGACCTTTCATGTTACCAAAGTGCCAGGTTTTGACAGGATGGGCCTGAGGAGTAAATGTCTAGTGGATTGGTAATTATTATGAACTTGTTAGAAATATAATCTGTGAAATTCTGGCAATGTTTTCTTTTCACTCATCTGTCGTTACTACCTAAGCTGAGCATGGGCCAAAGATGAAGATTTTATTTTATATTTCCTGGTCACTGGATGCTGCCGCTGCCATCATCAGAGTGGGAGCATGAAGAACTTCCTTACGCAGAAGACGTCGCCTTTCAGTACAGTGAGGATGTAATACGCAGAAAGAAGGGAAACCGTCAACTTTCGTATGAGGTGAGATGTAATTACGCGGAAGACGTCGCCTCTTTCAGTGAGTGAGGAAGTATGTTATCTGCGGGAAGCGTCGCCTCAGTACAGTGGGATTGTAGGCATGAGGTGTGATTACTGCTGGTGCTTTTTTTATTTCAACTCCCAAGATATTTGCCTGTTCAACCTTCAAATGGAATTTATTTTTTTAAAAAATAGGTAGGTTATATGTTACTACCAGTGGCAGCACCAGACCTTCTTTTCGGGGGGAGGGGCAAGGCAAATGGAGGGCAAATTGAAACCCTGGGGGGGAAGTATTTTTTATGGGAGAAACGAAATATTTGGGGAACATTAAAAATTGTAAGATTCTTGAACAATTTTGGTCTAAAATCGCTGAAATGTCCAAAAAATTTGCCCCAAACATTCATTTTTCTTTCACCAGGGGGAAAAACGGGAAAAGAAAAAATTATAGTGGAAATTCTCCTCTCTCCATTTGCCCCCTTGGCACTGCAACTGTTACTACAAAAATATGAGATCATTTGCCTGGTAACTGAAAAAAATCTTTCTTCCAATGCTTATTTATAACTTTATTGTATTTCTGGTTTATTAATTGTTTGTCCTCCATTCTTAATGTTTTTTCTTCCTGTACCCCCCCCTCCCTTATTTTTAGTAAATGAAATATATTTTGATACACTCAAAACATGTATTCATTAATTACTATTACCAATTGTATGTGAAAGGTTGTAATATAGACCACACTAGGCTTTCACCACTGTGCCAGTGAGTCGAGACTTTTGTGATCGATAGACTATCTGTAGACTAAAAACCAGCCACCAAATTCATTACAATACTTCACAAACTCTGACGCACGTATCGCTGTAGTGCTTCCTCAAATAACAGCACCACATCATCCAATAAATGCACTGAGTAAGAGTCTAACATCCATGTTGAATTTCCCTACTCAGTCCGTTCAATTTCATGAACGGAAAACTCACAATTTTGGCGGAAAACCAACTAAGGGACAGCATTATCATTAAAAGAGGGCCATGTACTAAAGCCTTGTTAAAAAGCAACTGCAACCACTGCCATAAATGCCCTTGAAAAGAAGTATTTTGTGAGAGCAGCAGCTCTCAAGTAAATCCTTTCTTTGGAAAACTTTTTACATTAAAACTAAGGCGCTATTGCACTTGCGCGTTAAGCATGGGGCTCGAAAAAGTTGGGAATTGGGAAGGGCACGCTCCTTCCCAGGAAAGTTGGCTATTGGAGGGAAACTTGGCCATTTGGTGAGGGAAAATTTATACATACGATAGAGTGGGTGACAATCTGTGAGAAATGCAACGATCTTCCCGGAAGGAAAATTTACACTTTTTTCAAGCCCTGGGCGCAAGTATCAGAAAACGGCTGCACTAGTCTTCAAAACGGCGATCGATCGCAAAGGGCGGCCGATCACGGCTCGTGTGAAAAGCTTATTTTTTTTAGTAATATTTGGTTGAAGCACCCATAACAAGTGCATCAAACAACTAAAATTCCCACCTAGTGTGTTGCCTGAAAGGGGACCAGAAGGATTTTGTGATTGATGTAGTAGGGGTACTGCACGTAGCAGTGATATTGTAGATATTCCATGTGAACTCGATCATATGGAGGAGTACACACAGGAGAAATACTCCATCAGGGCCATTCTCTAATACCACCACAGGTTGATACGGTAAAGACGCCCATTAATATATTAGACGATTCCACTTGAACAGTGATTTTTGGCTTTACGAAGTAAGGCTATAAGAGCTGCTGGGTGATAGATCAATTATGTTCATCAAACTTTAATTCCCTACTCCACAGATGAAAAACAAAAACAGTTATATGGGAGGCGTTGAGCAAAAGGTCTATAGGGCCCAAAACACGCACCCCCCTTGGAATACATAAACACGCAAGAAAACAGGGCATAACTATCAAAAAACGCACAGACCGTGTTACACTTGTCACACTTGTAACACATTTCTGTTAGACTAAAAATCATAGTCCCAGCTTTGGTTCACGTAGTTGTCTGGCGACTCTTGCATGCATTGGTAGTAAGGTCTCTACCAAGAAAAAAGGGAAACCATTTTTTGGACATAAAGGTAAAGTAATTAGATATACACCACATGTGCTTATTGTGTAGGCCTGGATGTTTATGTTTTGGCGAGATGAACCCTGACACTCTGCAGTTCTTTCATATCGCAATGCCCTAGTCATTTGTACACTAGGTATAGGTAGTGCAATAACATGATTTTGTCACAGGAGTATGTTACCTCTTAATTTAGAACGTTTTCTTTGTATGACAAAATTAACCAATGATGCTTTTTTCCTTTGAATGCCACTTCATTCTTTTAGGAACTTGGTGTGGTGTGTACATGTGTGTGGGTGTGTGTGTGTTTGTATGTGTGAGAGTGCTTGTGTGTGTGAATGGAAATTAAATTTATGTTAAAAAAAGTGGGACATAAAAATTAATAATGTTTCCAAGTGTGGGTGTGACCGCAAAACAAATTAAAGGTACAGGTTGGGGGGGGGGGAGTTCTCACATTGGGAGGAAGTATGGTCTATGTACCACTTATAAGTCCTCATTTTCAGGCTCTTTTTCAGTTCCAGTGACCCCCCATTTTAGGACCATTTCCAGAGACCCACCTTTTATGTCCAATCCACATTCTACCAAATTTCTACTTCAAAACCCCTCAAAATGTAGCTGGGAATTGAGGGAGACCGCAGCTTATTTTCTAAATTTTCTGACTATACCTAGTTTCGGAGACCCCATTTTTGGGCATCAAATCAGTCCCCCCACCCGGTACGGTTATTATCGTCGATTCTTGTTGATACGTTTGTCCCCCAGGAGTTTGGACTATTCAATCAGGCGGAGAGGGGAAGAAAGGAAGAATTACATGCACGTGCCACACCGGAGTAATTTTGCGGGAAACTCCGGGTCATAAACCCATCACCTGCCACTAAAATACAATTTCTTAATGTATGGAACATGCACACTAGTGTATTTCAGGCCTTGACATTCTCACAATAACATGATTAACAGAAGTCCATTGAGCCTCATTGAATGTTCACCTCCGCACAAAAATGGGTACGGGGGTCACATATCAGATGAATGAGTATAAGAAAGCCAGAAAGCCAAAATTGAAAAAAAACAGACAAAGGTTGCAGGAGATCCTGTACTGACAAAATTTTAAGACTTTGTTTGACAGCTCAGTGAATACTACTTGGTTGACAGGTGGGAAAGTTTCCTTTATTAATGGTGTTTGGTGGTGAGTTGGTGGGCCTGACCGGAAGGGAATGTCTAGTCAAATGCCAATTTAGCTTTATAACATAGATCAGGGTGTGATAACTCTGACCATTCTGACCATTACATATCAGGTCAACAGAGGATGTGGTTTTACTTCTACAATTTCTGGAAATTGAAAAATTTGGGAAGATGTCAAATGGAAGAAAATTTCTTCAAAGTTGTATAAAGTTGAGAAAACAGCAGTGAATGAGTTAATGTAAATATTTTGTTACTAATCTCCCGGGCCTGGGCCATACACAAGCCCGTCCTAATCCTCAATGTCATCTATATTTTACTGTTTAAGCCCTGATATACCATGTACTTAAGCAAAAAATTGTGCAAAAATAGGTTTTTAACCTTCTATTAGTTAGTCTTGTAGCGGTTTGCTGCCCCTGGTGAGGCATACTGAAATCAGTGGTCGACAAGGACAAAGTCAGTATTCCATTGTGTGATGGAGTTGATGGTTGATGGGTGGGGGTAGTCATGATATTGATGAATACAAGGTATCCATTGGTCTTATGTGATGTTGGGGAGCCATTGGTTGATGGAATAGTGGCGTCAGCAGGGGATTCAACTTTGTTGCCAGTAGTAGGCCACTCTATTAATTTGGAGCCATTTTACTGTATTTTTGTTTGTTGTTTTCGTTATAATTACTGAGAGAATTGCATGTTAAGACAAAATCAGATGATAGAATGTTCAATTTTATAAGATATCCAATTGATCCAAAATAATATTTTTGTTTTATAAACTAATACGTGGACAATCAAGTTGATTTGCAACCGTCTTGTCACTTTCCATTTAGGGCCATAGTTTGAGCACTTTCTGGGAAGCCCTTTTCAATTTTTTTTAAATTAAAAATAAAAAGTGCATTTACATTTAGGTTTTTTAACTACTACTTGCGAACAAAACTTGATTTTTTTGTTTTGCTTAACAATGAACAAATTTCACTGGCTATAGGCCTATATCCCAACATCCTTTTTTCGGAAAAAGACTACAATACCTGACGATCCCCGCAAGAAAGGGAGGTAGCGTATTTTTCTTGTTACTATCTAGGGGCACATTTTTCCCCCAAAACAAAAACGGGTCCCGCCCGTATTTTTGAAAAAGGGGAAAAATGCAGTTAAGGGACGTTAGGATATGGGATTGTCACTTATTGGTTTGTTTCACCTCATGCCACTTAACGCCACACTCTGGATAAGCCACAGCCATCCTTTGATGCTCTCGTTGATCATTTTGTTGCCTTCTGAGATATAGTTCATATCAAAAGGCCTGGCCCGATCGCTAATAGCCTTGTCCCCCAAAGCCCCCAGATTTTCCGAAAGTGGTCAACATTTTTGGTATCAGAGAAAGCTGCTATTTCTCGATTTACCCTGTGAATCTTAGAGCCAGGAATTTAGTTTAGAAAGTATGAGCGAAAATGTGCCATTTTTGGTTGACCAATTTAATTTTACACAGTACTCTATGGGACTTACCAAATCATGTTTTTTTAGGCTCTCGCTCAAACTGTTTAAAATGCTAAACTTACAGATGGGGTTTTGGATGAAAGCCCAATCTATTAATATGACTTCATATCCTTAAATCGGGCCACCCCCCCCTTTAAATTTTCATATGTTTAAAGGAACACAAAGAAATTGTATGTTGCGAACCTTCTTAGGGATCTTTGTCATCAGGGTGAGAATGAGGTTTGAGAAGCTCTTTGCTCTAAAAACTTTAAATGGGCATTTCGTGATACCAGCCCTCCCCCCCCCCGCTTACCTAAAACATATTTGAGAGTTTTTTATATCATCTGAACCGTTACCTTAGTATCCACGTGTGCCCAATCTACATGGGCAAATTTGGCGCATCTATGTAAGAAATTCGGCATTTTGTATTTTCTGTCGGCAACGACAGAATTACAGCACGGTAGCCTATTGGACCGTGGGGAACGAGCCATCGCTCATAACCAACCCGCAAGATCGGGACTCAGCTCATATTTTGAGAATGCTTTTCTCAAGATATCTAGTTATCAATGAAATAAACCGGAGGTTCTGAAATCATGAAATGCACCTTTAATTTCAAAAATTTGAAGAACCCCTGTTTTTTACTTGAAAAAAAGGTCATGGTGGCTTGCAGCAAACAAAACATAACATTTTTAGGCCTAAGTGTATACAATATTTTATGCCCACATTATACCTACATAAGCTTATGCCAATAATATGTACTCTTTTGCTATATTACTGGCAATTCAAATTAGCCGTTGTAAAAATCTTGTAACCTTTGTAATATTGTTTATTTATATAAATACTTTCTTGCCTAGCACAAGTCCAGTATAGGTGTTTAAGAAGCTTACAATAGGAACTCTTGTTGTTGTTTGAGGGCTTGCTGATTGTGAAAGTGACACAATCCGATCCACTCATAACAGAGAAATTTCTAAAAACTTACGCTTTTGTGTTGCCTGCCTAGGCAGGAAGACACATAGGGATCACTTGTCCACTGTATAGTGTTGTTTGTTGTATGTTGTCTGTTGTTGTGAAAAGGGGTTAAACATTTGCCTGTACTATCCACATAATTTGATGGCTTTCAAACAGAATTTGGGTCACAGGTGCCACTGGGCATCCCCCCCTTTGTTGATGAGGTCATGGTCACATACCAAGTCAAAGGTCATGTGAGGTCACGTTGTAAAATATGCTGAAAATGTAAAATTGACCTATTTGAAGTTTAAGTTCAATTGGAACTCAGACTTCGTTTATGGAGTTTACATCAAACCCTCATTTGTTTGTGAGGTCAAAGGTCACATATCAAGGTCAAAGGTTATGTTAGGCCTATCATTCACAAACTGCAAGGCAGGCGACACAAGCAGTCCGAGGATCAATGTTTTTAACTCTTAATGATTTCAATTCTGTAAATAAAATGAATAGAAGTGTGCCTACTAAAATAATATACAACACAGGGGGAAATGGTAAGGAAGGGACGTAACAAAGCCAAGTGGTACCGCTCCTGGACACTCGCCACATTGGAAGCATCCTTTTTTTTTGAGGATTGTTTTAAAACAGAAGCTTTAAACTATTTGAAGGGACCGTAGTTTAGGCTCATCAAGTCTTACATACATTTTAACACAATAATAACTGTCATTGGATTGATGAAATTCAGTGCATCTCACATACAGAATGATTTCTGAGCTTGTGACTGTGCTATGCTAATCCTGTGCTGTAGGGGATTAGCATAGTGGGTTTTGGTGGTTTTCTGCTGCATGCTTAGGGTTTATGTCCTGTTCATCCATTAAAGGGCTTTGCAGTATTCCAAGCTCCCCAAACAAAACAGCATGATGATGAAAATGAAAAATTGCTTAGAGGTGTCGGGAGATTGTGACAGTCGGAGGCTTGTTACAACCCACACGATAAGTCATAATATTAATGCCATGGAAAATAAACATTCATGGTAATGTATTTATCTGGCATTTGGCAATGAAACAGAAATTACTTCATGCTTAAAGGCTGACAACAGAGAGCCTCCTCCGAGAAGTTGGGCACCCATATCATTGAGTCATTGTAGTAATTTCAATATAGATAAAGACCCCTAATCAGATTTCTCTACCTGGGTATGTTGGCTACAGAAATGCGTGAAGTTGAAAACCAAACAGCGATTTTTTTTATTTGCTTTTTTTAACTATAAAACATAAGTGAAGTTTATTATTTGCTCCTATAGGAAATAGGAAAATTCGAAATTTTGTACCAATTGAAATATTTTTCAGCTTAATCGTCAACATGGGGCCGTATTGATAGAAATCTTTACTTAGTGCAAGAATCAGAATTTCACATTTTTTAGGGACACTGTTATGTGAAATCTCTCGTTGAACCTTACTCAAGAATGCATCCTAAAACTGGACTTGTCAGTCTAGTGATTCACTAGCAGAATGAGCAACAGTGCTCACATATGACTGACATCACTGGCCAATTCAAAGTTACCAAACCGACTTCGTTAAGCATAAAATGAAAAAATTTGCATTACTACAATGTCATGTACTGATGACATGACCATTTTAACCTGGGGGTTCGTCAAGTAGGGACATTACCTGTAAGTCTGAAGTGGATCATAAGTAAACTTTTTAACAGGACTGGTAGTATACCAGATATGCAGATTTTGTGATAAATTATCTCATGTATATTTGCATTTTCTTCTGGATTGAATTTCTGACAAATTATAGAACATTTTAAAAGGACCCATTTTGACACCAATATTGGCATTAAAAAAATGGGGTCAGGTGTGAGTCATTAACTGAAGGTCAAAAATGAGAAACCATATATTGGCTCGAACATATATTATGGTCATTGCGTTTGCGACCTCCGATCTCACGGATTTCAACTCACAAAGTGGGTGAAATTAGTTCAAACTAGACAACCAATAACTTTTATTCCTCTGGGTTAGAATAGCAATGAATAGGCACCAGATGGTGTAAGTAACATGTTCAGAATCATCACTTGGTGGGGGACTGTTCGGGGATCTTATAATTATGCCAGTTACTGATCTATATTCTTTGTAAAGAAAAATTTAATTGTATCAGTTTTTTTTTCTTATGCAAATGCAGAGTATATTATGTAGTAAAAATGTAGCAGATTTAGGAATCTTCATATTTTGTAATAAACCGTTTCTTATATACGGAATTTGAGCGATACTAGATTTGAGTGTAAAAATTCTGATCAGAAATGGGATGAGTCAGAATTTGATCTGCTCACCAGGTCTGTTATCCAGTTCACAGTGACTTATCTTAAAAACCAATATTCAAAAATTACAGCTGGCTTAAAGGGGCACTGCCAAATGGTGCGACCCGCAGGCGGCAGCAGTGGCCATCTCTTGTCCCTTGGCGTTTGGGCCAAGACTCCTCATATAATGTTGCTGTGGGAGGTTCGCCACTCCACAGAGTGTTTTGCATTCCCAGCAATGCCGGTTACACATTATATCCTGGGTGGAGAGAGGCAGCGAGGTGAGTGCATTGCCCAAGTGCACAACACATTGGCGACAGCGGGACTCGAACCCACAACCTTATGCTTGTGAGCCGAACGCGTGATCCACTGCACCACACGTGCCCTCTAAGGGGCACTACCACTACCAAATCATCAGCCTCAAACCCAACTTTCACACCACCAAATCTTGTGATTTTGGCATCATTTGCTCATCTCATCTGCAATAGATGTGGACTTCTACCTATTTCATGCTACAAGCTACAATGTGGTTGTTTGCAGTTACTAGAAAATATTTTTGGGGCCTTTTGTAGTACACTATGGCCACTCACATTAAATGGAATTTTTAATTAAAGTATGTTGGTGATGGCCATTCCTACAAAACAAAAATGTCGTAATCGGGTGGAGCACCTTAGCATGCTTTCACATGGTTATTCATCATGCCTAATTTAAGCAAAGCCCATTTGGTTTTAAGTGATCTAATACATGTATCCTTTTCTTCTGATCAGATTTTATTTTGATTTTTCAGTGGCAAGTTCAGAGTATGTGTTTACGATTCAGAAGCACTCTCTACTATAGTAGATTCAACCCATCGTGTCACCTCTAGTACTTTTCCCGAAGGTATAGGCCATTGAATGAGGGGATTTGCAGTGGATAGAAAAAATTCCACGTTAATCTATGGAACATGTCGATAAGAAAAAATCATTACATGCGTAATGAAAACATTCAAGTCACGTAAGCGCATTATAGCTAACATAAAAACATTCCGACTAATCGTATTTGCTTCAGTGTGGTATTCAATGTACATCAGGTGAGTTAAATGTAACTGACTTTTGAGCGCCCGTGGTTTTGGATAATTGCAAACATGCAAGGCCCAGATTATCTTAGTTTCTTCATGAAACAGGTGAATTTGGGCCCATATTTTCTTTTTCTGCCTCCTCTTCCAAATCGTAACTGTCCAAAACTTTTCCTCCGTTACACGATGGGTTTGAATCTACTATAGCAGCCTAGAAAATTAACAATCTTGCCATGATAATTATCCCACTGCCAATCTAGATTCCCATCGTCAATAATTTCAATCTACTGCTTAAACAGGTGCAGAGAGATTTCACAATATAACGGTTGTCCCTAAAAGAAAATATGAAAATTACTGATTTTTGCACCATGTACGCTTTTAGCAAAAATGTGAATTTCTCAATTTTGTATAGGAGCAAATACCATAAATTTGGCAAATTATGAAATTATTGAAATTATGCAAATGTTAAGCAAATGAAAATCACCTTTTGGTTCTAACTTTCAAGCATTTCTGAACCAAACAAAGAAGAAATCTATTGGGGGTCATATATGAATCAACTACATTGACACGTATATAGGTGCCCCAAAATCTCTCATTGCACCTTAATATAGAACATAATTGACTACAGTTGTTTGAAAGTTTCATTTACTTTGAAAAAAAGTATAAAACATTCAAAAAGCAACATAATTTTGACACATGAGTCTGAGTTATGTCTATTCCACAAGCTACACCAAACAACAGTTCATCATGCCACAGGCTATCAGAACCAGAAGCTGCCAATGTATGGAACCTCCAAGAAATGATTGCAAACTAAATAACGTACCCTGTCCAACTCTACTATCGGTGCTCCGTACTGTACATTAAATTTGCTTAGACCCTCGGTTTTTTTATTAATATTAGAGAGGTAGAGGTGCTGGAATATCAGTGAAGAAAGTTTGCCATTCACAAATTACCCACTGGCGTACCCAGGGGGGGCTTTGGGGCTAAAGCCCCCCTCAAAGTTCTCAGAAAAAGAGGAGGGCAGAAAGAAAAAAGAGAAGGAGAAAAGAAGATTTTATGGTACATTATTTGATTTTTTTCATAAATGCGGATCAAAAAGTGTCTGAAGAAGTATGCAAGGAATGCGTTTTTAAGGTCTGAAAACCCTAAAACCTCAGGAGCTTCAGGGGGCTCATCCTCCCCTGGACCCCCAGTCGGGTCCGTTGCCCCTGGCACCCCACCGGGGGCCCTAAGGCGGCCCCTGGACCCCACAGCTCGTTCGCTCTCATGGTTTTTCCAACAATCTTTAGTCCAGCCCCCCGCAATAAAATTTCCTGGGCACTCCTAGGATTACCAACAGTATTTTTTTTAAATGTCAAAACATATGGATGGAAATTTTGACCCTTTTTCCCTCAAAGTTGCAAATGATCTGTCCAACTCTGGTACCATTACAAATGGTATTGTACAGACGAGTAGGAACGACTATCGATGTCGCGATACCCACTGCGATCATTATCGGCGGACCATAAGACCTTGGTTGGGACAGTGACCTGCACTTATACAAAGATGTATTTGTATTTCTTTAAAGTTTGAGTCAACATATTTTGGTCTATAACAATTCGATATACAGAGACTCAAATTAGGCCTAAAATAGACGGTATTCATACCTTACAAGCATGGTCATGATTCGATCCAATATCTTCTACTGGCAAAGAGTGAATGCAACGTTTTACCCACCTATCTTATAATGGAAGCATTCGAAAAGTTTTATGCTCAGTATGAATTTCGGCTGGTTCCGATTCCTTGCCGATTGATGGCCAAAAGTCACAGACAAGGTGTGGGGAAAAGAATTGGGTGTGAAGAATACTTTAAAGCATGCATCTTCACAATCTTTTTGGGTAATTAAGTGCAATACCACACCAATATCTTCTCTAATAATAAAAATTGAGGTCATCAGCTAATTGATGGACAGTAACAAATTTAATGTGTAGGGAGGTTCTTAATAAAAGGTATACGATTACTTTATTATCCTTAAAGCGGCACTGGCCATTTTACAAAATCAGAAATTTCTTCAATTTGCTTCTCAATGATAGTCCTAGGCCTTGGAAGAATCAGAGATATTTTTACACAAAAATAACTACCCCAAAACAGATCGTGACATTGCAATGAGGA
>JAMKCH010006652.1:0-32128 GCA_023653785.1 Ophioderma brevispina | reverse complement strand
TATGGAATTGTTGCACGCCCAAGAAAAAAATTTAGTACAAGGCATAACAAGTTTATGTTTAATAAAATTGTGTTTAAATTACAATTATAGAAATCTGCCCAATTACAATGGTAAAGGGTAGGGGAAACCAACGTGTATATACAATTGAAGTTAAGCACTACAAAAGATTATGCTTAAATGACATTAAAATGATAATTATTTTTGAAGCAATTTATTAAACAACGCTAAGAGGTGTTGAACGTTACATCAATAACTTCAAGGAACTTTGTAGGCGACAAGTTTTGAACATTCAATGCCGTCAATTAGAATATGAGATTATTGATCATAAGCGAATTACCATGTCGATTCTTGAACATCATACAATTATTGTTTTAACATTAAGTGCTAATTTTGTTTCTTTAAAACCAGGGGGGATATATTAGATAAAATTGTAAACTGAAAAGTTGATCAAGATCATGGTTGGACAAATAGGGTGGATAAAGGAAGGGTGAACAAGGTGGTGAGGAAGGTAGTGCATGAGGAGGGTAAAGTCATGGAATCTGAACGAAGAGACAAGGAAAAGAAGTTTGAGATGAGAGTAGGGGAGCTTGTGGGGACTGATGTGGCGGATTTGTGGGGGGGGTGCTTTTAAAAGACGGGTGTTAAAGGCATGTTGATTGAAGAGTGTGGGAAAACAAGAAGGCCAGAGGAGAGACAAGAAAGAGATACAGGGTGTTGGAATGAAGAGGTGAAGGGGCGATAGCGATGACGAAAATAAGGATAGAGAAGAGATAAGGTAAGCTATAAGAGGCAAAAGAAGCGAGCAAAGAAACTGGTTGCGAAGGCTATGAAGGAGGAGGCAGACGAGAGAAGGGAGTAGTGAGTGAATGAAAGGAATACAAACAATGGTGTATAAGATAGTGAAGGCAATGAAAAAGGAGGCAGAGATGAAAGAGATGTTGAAGGGGGAAGAGTATGAGAGAAGTGATGGATGGAAAGGAATTGCAGTGAGAAGATAGAGGCCAGAGAGTCTGGAAAGAGCATTATGGAGAGAATCATGAATGAGGAGAACTGAGTGGGATCAGAAGGTTAGAGGAGGGACTTGTGGTGTGGAAGGGCCAGTTAAGAGGGTAAGCCGGGAAGACGGGTGAAGGACATAAGAGAAATGAAAAAAGGAAAGGCGGTGGGACCCTCAGAGGGGAGTGATGAGATGATTAGTGCGAGGGGAGAGTAGGGAATTGGTGGATGATGGGTTGTTGTCAGCAGTGTTGGATGGGGGAAGGGATGCCGGTGGAGTGGATTAATGGGCCGTGAGTGTGGAATTCCATTTTTAAAGGGAAAGGGGATGCAGTGAGTTGTGGTGTGCTATAGGGGTGTTGAAATTGTTAGAGCATGCAATGAAGATTGTGGAGAGGGTTCTGGAGAATGAGAATAGGATTTCGAAGATAGTGGAAGTGGATGCGATGGCCATTTGTGTTTATGCGGGGAAGGGAACGATAGAGTTAGTGTTTATTTAAGGAAGGTTGCACAGAGGAAGATCGAGCTTAAGGAAGAAGTGTATATGTGTTTGAAGCTTGGAAGAGACATTGATGGGGTACCTAGGAAAGTGATGGAGGTGGGCGATGAGGAGAGAGAGATACCAGAAGTAGTGGTTAGAGCAATGATGAAGAGCCAAAGCGAGAGTTAGAGTGGGGTCTGCTTTTTGTCCGAGGAGGGTTTGAGGTGAAGGTGGGTGTGCATCAAGGTTCTTAGTTCGCCATTTTATTTTTGATGTGATGGTGTGTCACAGGAGTGCGAGTGCCATGAACAGGTTGCTGAGTGAGGTGGTGTTGCGGATTGAAGTGGTTTTATGAGTGAGACATTGGAGGGGAACTGAGGGAGAAGTTTTTGGAAATGGAAGAAGGCTTTCGAGAATAAGGGTCTGAAGGTAAACTTGGAAGACCAAAGTGCTGGTGAGTGGGACGGAGAGGAGGTGGTTAGCGAGTAAGTAGACCCATGTGGGGTATGTGGGAAGAGAGGTAAGAGAGTAAAAGCACAATTCAGTGGGTTGTGAGAAATGTGGGAATGGATCCACGGGAGATACACAAAGATGAAGAGAGTGAACCCTTGTGGGCAATCAGATTTGTGTGGAAGATGGAGAGAGGGAGCTGGAGGGATGGTGGAACAGATAGAAAAGTTGTGTGATGAGGTGGAGTCAGTGAAGGAGTCACATACCTAGGGATAAGGTTAGTGGGGTCTAGTGGCTGTGAGGTGGCTGTGACAGGAGAGTGAGGTATGGGTGAGGGAAGTTTAGGGAATGTGGGGAGTGGTTGCAAGGGAAAAGATATTTCTTTGAAGATGATGAAAGGATATGGTGTAGATAAGAGCTGTGTGAGATCACTGATGCTGTATGGGCGTGAGACGTGGGTGTATGAGACGAAAATGAGAGTAGATGGGGATTTTGGGACAGAGAGAGCAATGATAAGAGCGAATTGTGGTGTTTGTGATGGAAGTTGGATGGACAGGATGAAGATGAGGATTTGATGCAGATGTTGGGTTGGAAGAGGCGATGACCGGTTGGCGAAGGCGAATAGTGTACGTTGGTATATGGGCATGTGCTGAGAAGGATGACGAGCATGAAGAAGGGCTTTGAGTTCGAGCGTGAGCGGTTGAGGAGGGGAAGTCCAAAGAAGACAATGGAAGAAACACGTGGAGGAGGAGAGTAGGAGGGATGGTTGAGGATGGAGGAATATGCATTGAATCGGGTGAAAATGGAAGGAAGGAGTCAGGGGCTGGTTGTGCAAATGTGAGAGGTGAATTCAGGCCCCCCCCGTTGACAAGGATAAAACCGGATTAAAACTTGGTTAAGTAGTAGCAGTAGTATTAGTATCATCTGCATATGAAAAATGAAACAATTTGGGCGAAAAACAGTATATAAATAAAAATAATAAAACTAATGACCCAAAACTGATCTGAGGAAGGACTATATTGGACTCTACCGACATTAGGCCTATTATAAATAACATATTGCTTGTATTGTATTTGTTTGTGTATTTGATTCCCAATATTGCGGAATATGGTTTTAAAAAAGAAAGGATAATGTGCTGAGTAAATGACCGATATCATGAGTATAAGTAGGTTTGCAAGATTGACGTTTAAATCTGAAAGTTTGAACTTTTAATCTAAAAACAAAAGAATGTGTAGTCATAAGGGAAGTGATTCTAGTTGACGGATCAATAAGTGGAAACATATTGTGATAAAAAAATTCGTCCAAAATATATTTTAAAAATCGAAATTAAGTCATATATAACATATTGAGCAGAAATCATATCAAAGTAATATCGAGTAAAATCAAAATCAAATAAGTCAATCTCAGTGGACGGTTTTATACAGTTACAAAAATAATATTCTTGGAGTTAGGATTAATAGTTTCAGGAAAAAAAAATATGTATAATGGTCAAAAGAATGGGGTTGAAGTGTTAACAGCTAAACTTAAGTCCTTTCTACAATTTTATAGGAGATAGGAATTGTGAAATATTCAAGGGTGGCACCACCACGTTTCCGTTCTGAAGGGGATATACTATTTAAAGAAGAGTAGAAGTTTGAAATATCAATTAAATTACACTGTAAAAAATACTAAATTTTAATATGTTGTTTTGTTATTTTAAAAATGACCGTAAAAATTACAATGTACTGTAAAAGGTAATTTGATCAAAAACACGGTTAAAAAAACATATGTTGGTTGAGTTATACAGAGATTGTGAATATGTGGAAAATAAAAAGTAACTGGACGAAACCATGACTTTAGAAAGGCATATTTTTTACCAGTGGCTTGTTGTAAAATGTACCAGTTGTTGATAACAATGTATACATAAAAATCAAAACGCTAAAAAATACAGCTAAAGTTGAATGAAAACCTGTAAAAGCTGTATTTTTACAGGATTTTGTTAGCAGAATTGCTGCCAGAATTTTACTGCAAACATTTATAGTATTTAACATGTAAATTTGAGTACTTATTCGTATAATTGAAAATTCATAGTAGTGTATATTAATGTTGTTACTCAGAAAATTTCAAATAAAGGCTTCAATTTTAGATTTTGTCATTATAGGCCTGGAAAAGTGGACAAAATTTGCAGTATTTTCCTGTATTTCCAATATACAGCCAAGTACTGCAATTCTTTTACAGTATTTTCCTGTAAATTGCATTGTATTTTTTTACAGTGTAGAAAGATAATCTTTTGAACCACGTTTCAGACATTGCAGTTAAAATTAGACAGGAAGACATCAGTGTAGTTACGATTTTTGAAACTTCGAGGATTTAAATGTAGAATTAAAAAAAACGTCTATAGCTAAACGAAACATCAACACTAAGAGAACAGTAAAAAAATATAGAATTTACAAGAGTTGTCACAATTAAGGTTGCGCGAATTATTTGCAATTTCATTATTAAAAGTATCGTCAAAAATAAAAGGACCCCGTTTTAGATTCAACAAATTATTAAAATAATAAAATGAGTATCTAAACTCATTGTCATCAAGAATATCATTAAATGGAAACAAATTGCCAGTGCACTCAAACCACATCCAATAATCATCACTTAAATTACCATAAAAATACACATTTTTTATGATATGAATTACAAAATTTACACACAGCATGATCATTAACAGAATCTTTCACAAAATACACAACTAGTAGCTCAGTCGTTAATGTAAACAGTAGTAAGGTTAAACGAATGAGCAACATGAAAGGTGGGTGACCCGATCATGATCCAAATTTTCATATGTTTTATCCTTCACATGGATAAAACTGAAATTGACCCTTTTTATTGATTTTTGCTGTTTTTAGTCTATAACTCTTAAACTTTACGTTGTAGATAGTACAAACTATACCTTTCCTGAATCCTTGTGGTTAGACAAATAACATGGTATACTTTTCAACATGATTGGGTCAATTTAAAAATTTGACCCCTGTACAAACTTTGTCTTGGCCCCATCTCCTTAAGGCACCATTTGCTGCACTTAAGAATCATGTTTCAGGAGTTTGTCAGTCTGTCAACATAACCTTTTGTACCTGAGATGTGTTACAAATGTCTGTTAGCTCCTGGGTTAATATTTTAAATGGCTGGATCAATTCCAAAAGCGTTACAAGTGCATGTAATTGTATATCAACACATTTCATTAAAACTCATAAATTTGCCTAGGTTCGCCAATACAGTTATACCTTCATCCAAAATAAGAACATGTCACGACAAATTTTTTTTTTTTTTTTTTTTAAAGAATTGTAGCATAATGGGAAGTGATTCTAGTTTGACGATCAATAAGTGGAAACATATTGTGATAAAAAAATTACGTCAAAATCATATTTTAAAAGATCGAAATTAAAGTCACTATATAACATAACGTATATTGAGCAGAAATCATATCAAGTAATATCGAGTAAAATCAAAATCAAATAAGTCCCCTGTACAACTGAAATTGACCCTTTTTATTGATTTTTGCTGGTTTTAGTCTATAACTCTTAAACTTTACGTTGTAGATAGTACAAACTATACCTTTCCTGAATCCTTGTGGTTAGACAAATAACATGGTATACTTTTCAACATGATTGGATCAATTTAAAAATATGACCCCTGTACAAACTTTGTCTTGGCCCCATCTCCTTAAGGCACCATTTGCTGCACTTAAGAATCATGTTTCAGGAATCTCTGTCAGTCTGTCAACATATAATCACTCAAACCTTTTGTACTTGAGATGTGTTACAAATGTCTGTTAGCTCCCGGGTTAATATTTTAACTGGCTGGATGAATTCCAAAAGCGTTACAAGTGCATGTAATTGTATATCAACACATTTCATTAAAACTCATAAATTTGCCTAGGTTCGCCAATACAGTTATACCTTCATCCAAAATAAGAACATGTCACGACAAACACGTGTATGACATGGTTTCAGATTCGACCTGTAGGTTTTACAGCCTAAAGTATACAAATGTGAATTGCTTTAACAATGAAACAAAACAGGTTTTCTAAGCTTAAATGGTGTAGACTCCAAATCTGAAGTCCAAAATGCAAAAAGTTAGAGTGTTTCCAAGATATCGCATATTTTTGGCCCCTCGGTATTGAGCAGCTGTCCCATAGAAACCAATTGCATCTTCCTGAAAAAAAAAATACCTAGATTCAGTTGTGACAAAAAAAAAAAAAAAACTAATACTATATTCTTGGGGAATGTGTGTTGGGCATACTCGATTAACTCGATTAACTTTTCAACAGTGGCACCCTTTTCGTATCTTTTGCGGGTTCTCGAACACCCAATTTATCAAAATTGGATTTTAATGCTATGCAAAGTGAACAAAATCTACAACAATTTTCGACATTGGTGAAAAAAGTTAATACCATAACTATATAAGGAGTTGTTCAAGCCTATAACCTATATTTTTTAACGCAATGGATAAATCAATGGGATAGGGAACTAATAGGGAAACATTTTTTGCATTTTTGGAATTATTAGCTCAAAATGTAACCCAAGTTCAGGTTATCAATTTGAAGTTTATTAAAATTCTGCCTAAAAACTGGTCGGTAACTCATCACAGTAAAACCCTTCCTTCCTGAGAGTGATTGTGCAAAGCGGGGATTGTTAGATTGAATAAGGCATAAATTTTGAAGTCCATTGTCACGGGATATGTTAAAATTTAAATTAGTTCTGGTGACAAACTATGAAATCAATTACAAAACAAAGACTTTTAATCCATAAGCTATAACCTTTAACATTTTATAAAGGGTCATTTAGCTATGTATATTGTAGACTTTGGAACGTATACAAGTTGCGAGTGAAAATGTTTGTCACCCAAAGGAAAGTGCGATTTTCTGACAAAATCTGCCGCAAATCATATTTGTAGCAAAAAGGTGACGATAAAAGCGTTTTGGTAAAAAAATCTTTACTTCTACAAAACAATTTTAACCTACAATTACAAACTTGATGTTTAACTCATGTGACGTAAAAAAAGGGGCACAGCTCTTAGGTGAGTAAAATCTTAGTTCAAGTTGAGGAAACCTTAAAATTAATGGTCGCCCGCAGGCGGAGTGCCCAGCTCTCTGCCATTGGCGTTTGGGCCAGACTCTCTCATATAATGTTGCTGTGGGGGTTCGCCAATCCTCCCCGCACAGCGAGTCTGTTTTGCATTCCCAGCATATGCCGCGGTACCAATTATACTCATGGGTGGAAAGAGGCAAGCGAGTTAAAGTGCCTTGCCCAAGGGCACAACACAGTGGCGACAACGGGGATCGAACCCACAAACCTTATGCTTAGGGACGAGCGCTTGATCCCCACTGCAATTACTCTTGTTGATACAATCTAGTCATTGTTGGGTAAATATATCTCAGCTTTGTGTAAGGTGTACTCAACTTTGACTAAGATTTTACTCAACTTAAGAGTTTGGGACCTTTTTTACTCAACATTTTTGGAGAGTAGAAAGGGAGATTGAAAAATAAACATGGTTATGTTCGGCCCAAATGATTTTTTTTTTTTTTTCCATTCGCAGTAAAAAAACCTCGGTCAATTCTGAAACCATGTCCTATATGGGGTCTTTCTTGGTTCGCTGGAAAATAAAATCTTTTAAAGAAACTGATGGAAAGCAGTAAGAATATATTTATACTGGCATTGTTGCTATCGACAATTTTTAATTAGTGTAGCATTGTCTAGACCTACGTTTTATGATAACTTTTAGTGAAAATGCAGGGCTTTCAAAGATTCAACTAAAAAGATACCATTAGCCGCATCCTCTAAATAAGTGTTTATATTCTATAGCTACTTGTACTCTTTGTCCAAAAATGCTAACTTATTCTGAATTAAATATGTGGAGATTGATTATTTGCGATAATGAACATGGAATGAACAAATCTGAAAGATTGAAATGTATAATAAAGTTCAATTAAACTATCAGCCTAATTAAATTCAGGCCTTATAATACGCTCAATTTTACAATATTAATATGACACAAGCTCTCTCGATGTTGCGATATTGGCATGGTTGGGGTTCGTTTTTGAAACGGGGATTTCATGATCCAAATCTCGTTTAGAAACAAAAACAAAACAAAATGGGTAACACTGGGAAGATGCAAACTAATGTCAAGTTGACTCAAAAACTTAGTGAAAATTTTCAGAAGAATTCGTACCAGTTTATTTAAATCAAGTGCAGACTGAAAATCTGTTCGCAAAATTCACCTCCTATAAGGACCAGTATATTTTGCGAAACAGATTTCATAAGCATCAGCTGTACCTTCACGTAAACAATCATTTAAATGACTGGTTGTTTGACGAAAAAAGAAGGTGGCACAAGTCAAACATCAAAGCTTTCACTGGAAATATACTAACAAATCTGTTTCGCAGTCTACTAGAGGACAAGGTCTGATATTTTGCGAAACAGACTTATAGTACTCAGTACATATGCAGCTGTACTCTCATGCAAACAGTCATCAAATGAAAGGTTTTGGGAGAAAAGAAAGAAGCTTTAGAAGTCTAAACATCAAAATCTTGAGCGGAAACCTGCCAACAAAAATCTGTTTCGCAAAAATACACCTCCTTCAAAGGACCTGATATTTTGCGGAAACAGATTTCATAAGAACTAAAATAAACTACATCAATGTAATTTACTCTGCAAATAATCACCCAAATGAAAGGTATGACTATAGTCGTGTCTTTACCTCTGGGACAGTGATGTCATAACATTTACGCCGGCTCAAGAAATGGCCCGTGCTTTGTTCGAGGGCGAAAAAGCGCCGTTCGCTTCTAGTCAATGCGAGCGATTTACTCTTGCGCGTATAAATCGCGCATGACGTCACTGCAACGGAGGAGGGGGTGCGGTAGAAACATTGCTATAAAAGAAGTGTACAGAAGTCAGAAACATCACATCCTGCGGCAGTTGAGTGGAAAACCTGCCAACCAAAATATCTTCTCAAAATATCACCTCCTGTATAGGCCTGATCTTGCGAACAGGGTATCATTAAGTTCTCCGTAACTACATAGCTACTTCCATGCAAACAATG
The DNA here is from genome assembly GCA_023653785.1 of Ophioderma brevispina. Classification (NCBI taxonomy): domain Eukaryota; kingdom Metazoa; phylum Echinodermata; class Ophiuroidea; order Amphilepidida; family Ophiodermatidae; genus Ophioderma; species Ophioderma brevispina. Next base: position 23,130 of record JAMKCH010006652.1, on the reverse strand, counting down.
CACCCAAATAAAAGGGGTATTGACTAAAAGAAGGGTTACGAAAGTCAAAACATCAAATCTTTGTATGGAGTACAGCGGATGTGATGTTACATAAAGATAAGTCAAAAATATAAATCAGCCGTACAGCAAAACAGTCATCTAAATAAAAACGTTATCGGGGAAAGAAGCTTAAGGAGAAGGTCAAAACATCAAATCTTAAGTGGAAACCTACCAACAAACATCTGTTTCGCCAAAATATCACCACCTATACCTGATATTTTACAAAATTTGATGCAAATATAGTTTACAAACAAACTGTAAAAATTGTGGATCTAGGCTACTTACTAGTTCATTGTGTTACTCATTGCTGTTTATCCTCCACAACACAGCAATCTCTTGTAATAATCACAAATATAATGCTTTTAAGTGTTTTTGAGTCAATCAATTTTTAGTAGAGTGATTTTTTTTTCGCAATTAACTTGGATTGCAGTCAGGTTTTTCCTGCTTAAAATTTACTATTTTTAACCGTGGTAATGCGACTTTTCAATTGCCACCCAAACTTTTGACTAATATCAGGCACATTTAATTAAATGTATAATTAGGCATTTTGTGCTGGAAATTAGTATTAATTTAGTATTTACTATCTGAAAAGCCTTGCAGTGACAAAAAAATGTAAGTACGCAATATGTGTACAGAGCAGTTTGACATTTTACTATAAGAACTAGCTCTACGTAAACCCATGTACGCATGGTACGTTCTGATGGTTGGACTTAAAAAAATATGTTATAGATATGCATCTAAAGGTCTATTCTTTAATCCCAGCAAGTATTCGTGTAAAAGGTAATACCCACTAGAGATATTTTTCCTTCTGAATTTGTTTGGAAATTGAGAGTTTAAAACCCTATCTTAAAGGTGCTTGCTTCCGATCGGCTCTGGGACCCCCCCCCATGATTTAACCGGAAGTAGTATAAAATTTTGATACCAGATGAAAGGTCGTATTTTTCTCATTAGCATTCCTGAAATTCAGCTTCCAATCCACTTCTTTGCAAAAGATATAACAAAAAAAAACTGTCCGTTTGTGGTGGTTAACCATCAAATTAGCACAGTAGTGAATAGGATAGGGACTTGCGATGTGCATTATCGATTTCATTATCAAAACCGGCAGATTCGGTCCACGATACTTGATGGTAAGTGTATGCAGGTGCCAGGCTCTCATATCAAGGGGAGAACAAGATACAAATAAATCTCGGAACAACCACTTGTAATTGCGAATACATTTAAACCTGAAAGTGTCGCAAAATAAAAAGACGTGGTAAAATACGGCTTCGTAGTCACAAAAAATGCACTTAATCCCAAATCAATGGGGAAGGCAAGTCACGCTCTCCCTTAGAAGTTCTAATCTACATGTAACTTTTTTTTTTCATTTTTGGCCTTTATAGGTTTATAGGTGTTTGAGGTATAAATACAAATTATGTTTCCTGTAGAATGTTTAAAGAGGAGACATGGGATCAATTCATCATCTAAAAGGTTTTTTTAATTGATAAACACTGAGTTTCTCAGAAAAACTATTTAAAAAAGTTTATTTAAACTAAAATTCAAGGTACTTCGAAGTTTTTTTTAACTGAGGTATATCTTTTCGACAAAATATCACCTCCTTAGGACCTGATATTTGCGAAACAATTCATAAGCACTAAATAACTACATCAAAAACCATCTACATATAAGGTACTTCCGAAGTTTTTTACCCGATTATTCAGTGAAACTAGGTTTTTTATCTTTACCGGGAAGAACGGGATCGTGTTTTTGAGAGGAAAATGCTATTTTCAGATAAAACTACTTTTACGAACTGTATTTTTGTAGGAAAAAATATTTTGTACCGTCGATAAACTGAGTTTATGAAATTCAAGTCAATACCTGTTTATCAGAGAAACTTGTCTTGCGCTTTATAAAACTCAGTTGGGGTCAATATGAAAAAAAACAGGTGTTCCTTACAATTTTTACACTTGATAAACTAAAATTATTTTTGATAAAAATTTACCAAGTATATTTTCACCAATCTTAAAAAAAACTCTCTCCATTGTGTCCGTTTGTGATTCAAATGAGGGGCATGGTCATGTTAACCTCTCCATCCAAACATCCATATACCTCCAAATATGCAGTAAGAATAGACGTTTTAAGTTGAAAGTGATTCGTTTTGTTGCAAGTGTTTGTCAAAGTTGCGACAAGACGATCAAAATTCGAGTCACATGAAACGTCTTTTATCACGTAACCAGCAAGGGTTACATCCTCAGTCACCAATTACAATGCGTAGCCTTATACAATGCACTGAACATATTTCCTCTCGTCAATTGGAAATATTCATATTCATTAGGAAAGGCCTCTTCCGCAATATTTAAATAAAAACGATGCTTCAAAGTCTACTTCGAGAGAGTTACGGTCAATCAATCATCAATCATTCAGTCAACAATAAATCGTTTATTGTCCTACTTCAAACGATACCTTTTGTGAAATCATTATGGTTAGACAATAACCTGGGATACTTTTTCAATAAGATTAGATCAATTAAAAAAAAAATACATTACACACGTAATACATACAAACTTTACAAGAGCTACAGTTGTGGGGATGTTACTAAAAAAATCTCAAAAAGACAACTTTTTTTTTCTTTTTTAGACATTTTTTCGAGAAAACACACTTTTTCATCATAATCATAATAAGGAAGAATTCAAAACCCTATATAGTTGAGATTTTCTCTTTAAAAAGACACTTTTTTAGACATTGTGACCTTTTTTCTTTTTTTTTTCATTTTTTTTAGAGTTTTCTATTTTCTTAGCCAAGGGTTGGGCCGCAGGCCTATATAGTACTAAAATAGAAAAATCCTATTTTTTACTTTTATTACGAAAAAACTGATATATATATATATTATAAATAACACATACATTACATACATAGGGTACATACACGCCTACACACACACTACTACTACACACACACACACATACATACATAACATACACACATACACACCCTCTTAAAAATGTTTTAGAAAAAATCGTGGACAACTATTGTTTAGATGGCCATTATTTTTATGTTTGAACATGTTATCGATTGTGTTTTAGACATTTAGATGTTTAAATACTACACTGTAAAACATGTGTTTTAGACGCTTCGAAACGTTTAATCTCTAAACATGTCAACTATCTATTTCTAAACACCAGTGTTTAATTTCTAAACACAGTGTTTAATTGCTAAACATTACCCTCTAACCCCCACCTTGTATTCACTTTCTAAACAATGTTTTTAGAGTGTCAACGGTTTAAGCTTCTAAACACAAGCTTTAGTTTAAATGCTAAACTTTAAACATCTAACACAAGTTTTGTCCCACACGTCCTAAACACTTTTTAGAGTGTACACACATAATTGATCACACTCACAGACAGGTAAACTTGCAAGATTATACTTGTTCTTTCTTTTAAATAGATGCAAATGAGACACACACAATGACGGAAAGTCCATAATAAAAAAAATGACACACATAATTATACTGCAGTTAAAGCCACAGACAGACAGACATCCGACGTGATAAGAAAAAGACCCCACCCCCCCACCCCCCCCATTCTGTGGCTGCAAAAAAAATGCACAGGCAATAACTTCGCCACTGGATTGAGGTAAAAAAAATCCACCTACAAAAATCGCAGCCAAATGCTACGACGAATACTTTTTGCCTTCGACGCCGAAAAATATCGGCCGGGCGACAAATTCCCCTTATATGAAGAGTTGAAGACTGGGCATGCTGCTATACATAAGATTAAACACAATCAGGTGCTCTATACCAGCACAAACGATTCTGCAGCCGTCCGTACTGGCAGTTCCTCATGGTATACCATCCCTCAAACCATTCGCAGACTTCGTGGCAGAACAAACTACTTTAAGAACTCAGTACTTTCCCCCATAATAGACTGGAACAATATACTTGGCAATCTGAAACTGCAAATCGTCAAGAAACCTCTGGCTTCCTACATCAGCCAAATATAATTTTGCGCACGCCACATCTTCTCGGTTCAGTCGGTTGGCTTCAAATAGAGAAGCGTTGAGAATAATTCTTCAGATTCAGATATCTACATGAAAAAACAGAGAGACGGACAGACTGAGACAGACAGACAGAGACGGACATACAGAGAGACGGAGACAGCGAGATAGAGTATGCATGATAGAGAATGCTAAAAAAATGACCCCGTACAACATGGACTTCTCAGGAAATCTTACCAGGCATGTTCTGTGAGTCTCCGAATTGTTGTATTTTGTCGTCTTAAGTCAAGATCTTTAGGCAGGCTGGCTATAACCAGTAAGAAACCGATACCTGAAATTATTAAACAAAATGACAAACGATTAATCGCGAAAATCTAACAAAGTATTGATGCATAGAGTATATAGGATCTTTAGTAGTGGTCAACTATTGACATCTCGGATCGTCAAATAACAAACGTCAAGGCCCACCACGTTTGGTTTTTGTCTTTGTTTATGTTTTTTTGCTTTGCTTTTGTTGTTACTTTACAGTATTACTCAAAGTGCCCGATTCAAAGTTGCACTTTTGAATATGTGTGGTTTTTGCAAAAATAAAAATGCATTTTTAATGTGATCGCACAAACATTCATCTGATAAATCTGCAACTTACAAGTCCTGGATAACCTAAAAAAATATCGTTTTCTTTGAATTTAAAAAACACTAAGCCAAATAATACGCGGTTGTATTATTTTTAGCTGGAGTGAATTATGTGGAAGATGCTGAATATGCCACGTAAAGTACTGGGTTTGACGTGTCAGTGAACTACTCGATAAAATTTTCCATAATTCACATGGTATTTACAACGGATTAATTTTAATTACTGATTAAGAATCTGAAATAAAAAATGGGGTCACCGACTTTGTGTTTGAGCTATAACCAAAACAAAAAAGTATGTGGTCACTTTTTAAACCACGCAAGTCTATGGAAAAGTCAATATTTGACGTTTGACATTTTCCATTAAATGCCTGTAGAAAACAACACCAATCTTAGTCTTTTTAACAATTTGGACGCCTCGTTGGGCCGCAAGAAAAGTTCGAGGCACATTCGGTACGCAGCAAAGCAGTGAACGCGTGCGTAGAGGATGCGCGCCTGAAAGCGGGCATAGATGATTCGCGATTGACGCGATTTGTTTTTGTTTTAAAGGTGCAACGAGAGATTTCACATTGGAAGATATGCTGTTAGGGCGGCCATTTTGAATTTTCTCCAATTTCGGCTCATGGGGAAAGATCTTATGCTGGTAAGTTATTGAAAATATGCTCGGCTTCAAGGGACGGTATATAGAAGTAAGTCGGATAACTTTTAAAAGTAGATATGCATTAATTAAAAAAAACAATAATATGTGAAATTTGTTGCATTTGGCGGCCATTTTGAATTTTTTAAATTTTGACCCCGTTGCACTCAAAAATCAGCAAAGCAACCGACATTTTCGTAATCAGCACAAAAAAAAAACAGTCTCGAAAAGTTGTTTGAAACGCTTCTACTCAAAAATGCCTGTAGTTCCTTAATTAAGCATCTTTTTGAGAATCTCGTCTAGTCTACAGATGCAACGAGCGTTTCTTAGTTTTCTTCTTCATTAAGACCGACACTCGTCTCGCTCTTGGCGATGATAATACGTTGGTTATATTCGTTATATTCGGGACACAATGACATAAAAATATTCAGACATAATGAAATTGACCCTTACTGAAATCACTTCCATAAATTTGAAGGAAAAAAATGGATGTTTACATTCTGTAAAAACATTAAAAACAGCAAGAGTTGGTGGCAGTTAGTGACAATTCCTGCCACGGAAAATCAAGGTGTTGACATCCCTCCCATAATTTATAGTGTATCCAGCATGTTTTGTGACACAATTCAAAAGTATTCAGACTGGGATTCAGACATTGTACTTTGGGCTCGTAGCAAGATATTGATCTGACAAGGCGGATTAGCCAGGATTAGTACATATACAATTGCAATGGTCTGTGAGCTGATGAATGCATGCTTTTCAAGTTTGATAAAATGCTGGCAGTAATGTCAGCATCCTTGGCTGAGAAGTGAAGTTACAAGGGAAATACTATTAGTACTTTCCCTTTTTACGATAATATAAACACCAAAAATTTTTTAAAAATTTGTGGAAGTGATTTCAGTAATGGTCCATTTCATTATGTCTGAATATTCTTTTAAACCATTGTGTCCCTTTAAAGGTGCAACGAGAGATTTTGAAACACCCAAATATTGCGTGATAATAGTAATTTCATACAGATTAGGCACTCAAAAGATTTCTTACCTTGTATTTGGCCACAGAAATGTCTTAAAAGAGAGAAAAAAGGTGATTTTGATTTGTTTATATTTCAATATAAAACAGGCTGAATTTTGTATTTGCTCCTATACGAAATTAGAAATGCCACCATTTTTGTACCAAAGAAACATTTCTCGGCTTAATCCTTTCATTATGGGGATATTTTTGATGGAAGCTTTACATCAGGGCAAAAATCAGTACTTTCAATTTTTTAGGGATACCTGATATGTGAAATCTCTCGTTGGACCTTTAAGACTGCTGCTGTATAGATCCATGTTCGAAGGAACCAGATAGAGACCTCGGGCAATGCCCATGACACAGTTTGGCACCCGTTGTGTATCTGCTCGAACCCTGGAAATATGGCACGCGAGAGCGGACATAAAACGTTGAGTTGACCACCGCATCGGGTTTTGACAGACCGCGCGAGTTTGACACGACGCGGCGAGTTTGTAACACCACGGCGAGTTTGCAATACCAGGCGAGATTACAACACGAGCCGAGTTTGCAAGAAGAGGCGAGTTTGCAAAACGAGCCGAGTTTGCAACACGAGACGAGTTTTCTTTTGATTTTTATTATTTTTTTTACTTTGATTTTACTTTATTTTTTATTTATTTTTATTTTTAAATTATTATTTTTATTTATTTTTCCATTTATTTATTTTTTATTTATTTATTATTAATTTATTTTTTATTTATTAAGTTATCTTTTATAACGATGCATTTTAAAGACAGGTCATCATAGACTTTTTTACTCCTTGTTACCACACGAACAATTTGAGCTATACTAAACGTTATTTGGACCATTATTTAAAATTTACCCCTGTAGAAACTTTACCACCCTCCTGTGGAAATTGCCGACATTTTTCAGAGGGAAATATGGGTTAAAAACCTTCTAAAATGTCCTTTGAAGCCAAAGTGGCATCACACAACGCGTTGCAAGCACTCACAACGCGTTGTGAAGGCCATAAGGGTCACAACGTATTGCCGCAACGCGTTGAGAAGGTTTGCAACGCGTTGTGAAGGGTCGTAACGCGTTGTGAAATTTATTGTTTTTTAAATATGTCATAGAAATTCATCATTCTGATTGGTCTACACCGCAACACGTTGTGGAATTGTCGCAACACGTTGTGACTTCTCACAACGCGTTGCAGCAATGCGTTATGACCCTTATGGCTTGTGGGCCTTCGCTACGCGTTGTGGAATCTTCCAACGCGGTGTGACGCTCACAACGCGTTGTGAGATAACCTGCAAAGCGTTGTGGGTCTATTTTTTTTAAATATGTCACAGAAATTTAATGATTTTCGATTGGCGACACGCCAACGCGTTGCCAAAATGTCGCAACGCGTTTTGAGATTGCAACGCGGTTGTGACTTTTTTTTCACAACGCGTTGCGGGCAAATACTTTAATGACACTTGTGGTTTGCCATAAACGTATTGCTGCAACCGCGTTGTGAAATTCACAACGCGTTGCCGAATTTCACAACGCGTTGCGGTTGTCGGCAATTAGAATGATGAATTCTGTGACATTTAAGAAAATCGAGAACCCATCACTCGTTGAAAAGTATCTAGAAGCGATTGTGGAATCTACAACGGTTGTCAAGACACACAACGCGTTGCGAAGGTCCACAAGACATAAGGGACATAACGTTTTGCTGCCAAAGCGTTGGCCCATCAGAATGATGAATTTCCGTAACGTAATTAAAAAAACTCTACAACGTTGTTTCGGCGACCCTTCACAACGCGTTGCAAACCGTTCCACAACGCGTTGCAAACCTTCACAACGCGTTGCGAAGGTCACAGACATAAAGGTCATAACTGTAGTGTGCAAAGCGTTGCGACAATCAGAATGATGCATTTCTGTGACATTATTTCAAAAAATAAATCTCACAACGTGTTGCGAACCCTTCACAACGCGTTGCAAACCTTCACAACGCGTTGCAAACCTTCACAACGCGTTGCGAAGGTCCACCAAGACATTAAAGGTCTCATAAACGTATTGCTGCACAAAGCGTGCGACAATAGAATGATGTAATCTTAATATTTCAAAAATAAATCTCACAAAGTGTTGCGACCATTCACAAACGCGTTGCAACCTCACAACGCGTTGGCAAACCTTCACCAACGCGTTGCAAACCTTCCACAACGCGTGCGGCAATACGTTATGACCCTTTGAAAATGCCTTCACGGCTTTATGGTTTGCGATACAAGTTGTGCAGCAATTGGGTAAATTACTAGTCTAGTAGTCTACCCTCGGTAGTATTAATAATACTCCAGGGGATCAAAGAGGAGAAGATTGCTTGCATGGTTACGCATATCGGCGAAGTAACTGATTTCTGCGCAGGTAATATAGTCCAATATACCTTTCAGTTTTTTTTTACTATAGGGTATGTCAAGTGCCAAAGTTGCCACATTTGATGAAAATTAATAAAAATGTCAGCACAATTTCTTTTCCTAAATATCAGTGACAGTAGATGTACATCATGCTGCTTTTGACTCGAGCCAATAGATAGCTGTTGATATCCAGTAAATCCGCTCGGTATGCAGAGGATAAAGCACTTTTATATGGAAGTACAGAGTCATTATTATTACCACACAGTGGCAACAGATTTCAGGTGCTCATCACCGATTAAAATTGAGCTATTTTTTCCTGACACAAAGCACACGTACTTGATTATTTTTTTCCCTTTCCTTTCACGAATATAAAAAACCTTAGGCCTTCTTCGGTGCGTTCAATTAACTTTTCTACTATATTTTCATCATTTTCCGAAAGGAAAACAAAGGATGGAACAAAAAATCATGAAAGAAAGTTGTGTGGCAGACTGTGACCAGAGAAGATGAGAAAGGAGGAGATGGCTCGATTTTAAAATCCGATTACCCAAGATTACTCTCATTCACCAGCTCATTGTTTGAGTAACTTCAAGGGACGTTCGATTGCACCTTTGAAGTGATCTGTTCATCCGCTCAAATTGGCAGTCAGGAAAGTTTCAGAACAGGAAGTGACACAATCTATACTAAAACAGTTATAATATTCAGCTAAAATTTCTCTGCTGGTAATTAACTACACGTTTGTTTTATTATTTCTGATCGATAATTATTATGTTATCATCTGGGCCGAAAAATTGAGGAAAAGGAGTGACTTTTTTTTAACAAAAGAAAACAGGCAAAATTAGCCCTTGATTAATAATGTTTTGAGGTCAATAAAGGTGTTGTATTTTAGCCTAATTTAAACATATCCGGTTAGTGCTGTGAAATACGATATGATGAATGATTAGATTAAATGCATTTTGAATACAACTCAACCAGTACTTGTGTTGTGTAGACAGTGTCAAAAGAGCCAAAATGCTTTGGAAAAAATTGGTTCAAAGTTGGTCTGTAAGTGAGCAGAAAGAGAAGAAGAGTATGTTTTGCCTTTGTACTGGTCACGACCAATTGTGTAAGATTTTTAAATGCCAGTTGACAACTGGGTAAATGAGAATAGTTCTTTGGGATTTAATTACAGTAGGCAGTTCAGGTGAAAATAGGTGTGCTGCAGTCCGTGGTGTTGTAAACTGTAGTTATGTGAAAGAGGGACTCTTCAGCAACTCAGAACACTTGGAATTTGAAATCGGACCTTCCGTTGCAAACTTATTCAAATTTTGTTGTACTCGTACATAACAGTCAATTGGAGACCAAGTGTCAAAGGTCAAGTCTTTATGTTCTTTATCAAAGGACTAGACAAGGAAGCAAGCTGGCATTAAGGGCCCTCTTAGTTTTAATCCGAGAGGTCGTTAATTTAAATGCGTCTCTCATCAATAAAACTTAATATTGCGATAAACACTCCAGAAAAAAATATAAATTGAGAATTAAGCAAAAATGTATAATAATGAGTAATGCATGAAATATTACAAATAAAACTGAAGGAGGATTTTTCACCTTATTACTCCTCGCGGCGTTTGCCTTTGAGTGTTTACAACATTTACTAAGCGTTTTGCTCTAGCTGCCTTTGGCGTTTGCCTTCAGCGATTGGAATTGAAGTATGACTACACTAGGAAGTTTATGATGTTTACACTAGCTCTTTTGGCGTTTGCCTTACGTAAATAAATTGACTGATAGAAAATATCTTACTGAGTGCGTTTGCTCTAGCTCCTTTTTGGCGTTGAATTAGCATGAACACAATAAAACTTGATTCAATAGCAGTCTACTGAGCGTTTTGCTCTAGCCCCTTATTAGCGTTGCTTTCAAGGTATGTTATAACAAATGAGATGAATGCAAATAAGTCAATTATCTAATTGATCGTTTGCTCTAGCCACTTCAGCGTTTTGCCTTCAAGCCTGGGCAACAATATGATACATGAATAGCAACAATTATCTACTGAGCGTATTGCTCTAGCCACTTTCAGCGTTTGCCTTCAAGCCTGTACAAATACGAATATAATGAATAGTAACATTCTTTTTGGGCGTTTGCCTTCAAATCCCTGTAAAGAGTAAATCAGGAGAATTGAGTACAAGCTGCAAGTTTCTGCTGAGTGTTTGCTCTCGCACTATTTGGCGTTTGCCCTTAAATGTTGCAATAATAACCAATTATAAAATCAATTTGACTTGACAAAAGGTAACCTAAATGGCAGGCAAAAGAATCCAAATTTACAAAAAAGGGCCGCCAACCAAGTTACATTGATTGTAACTGCCGTACCCCCCCCTTTTTTTTAAATTTGAATTCAGTAACGGGGTCAGGGGATATGAGCAAACAAACGGGTTGTCATTGAAAAACAGCAATGCCTCCTAATATTCTACGGAGTGTATCATGCCAACCTCTGAAAGATGGAGCCATCCCTTCTGACACTGATGACTAAGAGGAGGGAAAGTATGACAGGCTGAAAAAACATCCCTAGCTTCAAACAGATTGATGCGCACACGATTTATTGTTTAATTGCCACAACGCTCCCCGACCCCTGCACTATTTTGCACCGTGGTCAAACAACCTAGGCGGATATCGACCAATAAGCGCGAATTGGGCAAAAGTTGTCGGACAGCTGAAAGGTTCTCCTCAATGCACTGACGAGTGACGTACACAGGCCGTAACTAAAAGATCGTTGGGCCCCAAGTGCACATTAAAGTTATAGGGAAAATGAATTAGCCTAGATAGTTTATTGTGATCCGACTGCTCAGGACACCGACACGAGAGCGCCGCCGAGTCCTTTCCACAGAAACATTGCCGCCGCCATGCAATTGGGTTTTATATTGGCCGCCCCAGTTGATGAGGCTGTCGCCAACTATCCAAGTACGCATGGAACCTAACATTGACAAAGTAAATAAAATAACAAAAAAAAACAAAAACAAAAATGGCTTAAAACATTCTGAGCGCTGCCAATATCCTCTTAAATGAAATGATTGAGTGAGGCCTAAGGTATGACTTAATGCATCCGAGCGCCCGCCAACGACCCAACGCATACTTGAATCCTCCGAACCATCCCCTGCAATGCTGCTGTAGTTCCGCAACCAATCCTAAGCTGTGGCAATTGATAGGATAAAGTGGTGTGAAAGCCCCATTAGATTCAATACCTTACGCCAAAAACACACCTAAATTGAGGGCGAAGTAAGTGGGTTCGCCCCCAAAATGAACAAAAAGTGGCCCTTTAACAGCAGAACGAATGTTAAAAAACTCGCCAAAAGGCGAACGGGACAAATATCTTTTGCGAGCCGACTTCCCAGCGAAGGGTGACCGATTTACCCTTCTGATCCGTTTTAGAGGACCGTGAATCTAATTCTAACACTGCAAATAGCACTGGGATGCCTTCCAAGTTACATCGTCTAAAGCTATAGCGCGAGATAAATCCCCATTTTTTGATGGGACAGTTATTTCGCCAACGCGTAGAAAACCCGTAAAAGGCGAGTAAAAATGATGCTCTGAAAAGAATTACTTCATAAAGGTCTACTTGCAAAATGAACTTAGCAGTGCACAATGACTGAGAGAGAATTTGGACAGTAATTGGAAGGCGAGTATCAGCACTATTACTTGAACGCCGACAACCTTCCAAAAGTTTTAAATAAGAAATGCCAGGTGGGTCTGGCCAACCATTTAACTTTGTTGTACATAGGCGATAGCCGAAACACGGGAAGCAATGGAAGAGGCGGCGGCTCGCATTCTGATGGACAAATAAGCAATAAATGCTAAAATTTGCTGATTGATATGGGGCGGGCCTGTAATATCCACAAACCAAATTTTCGCAAAATCAAAAAGAGATACAGCCGCACTTATAAGCTGAATGAGTGTTCTGAGAAAGAGAATTGCTGAGCAGTTTCTGCGCTCCAGTCTTTAAGCTTCCATAAGATATTGCGAATACTGGTTCGGTACTTCATTGCATCTGGTGCCAACTCCCAAAAAGCGTCACCATCGAAAAACGTGATAAGCATCTGCTACTTATCATTTCTACCCTTCAATTGTGCCCTAGCATGAAAAGCAATGTTGAATTTTAAACAAACCCCAAACAACGTCACGAACTAAAGACATAATCTTGGAGACATTTTGAAGACTGCTTATTTATAGTTGCTACAACTGCTGCATGGGTCTGACCTCAATAAAATCATTTTACAACTAAACAAGGTTGCCCAGACTGTACTGACACTAGAATTGGAAGATTCCATCAAGCAATAAATGTTCTTCCAAAACAACAAAATCAGGCCACTTTACCCTGAAACCAAAATTCCGGCCAAAAAAACCACAAATCCACCACCGCTTGGCGTCCGTATATCGCTTGCAGGTTCATATCTTCCGACACAGTTGGTCAGGAAATAATGGGTTCTACCATTTGTAATTTGCAAAAAAAAATCCAAACCACATCCTTAAATCCTGTTTTGCACCATGTGAGAGCCTAATATGATGCCATGTCTTGTGCGATCCGCAAGCTAAATCGATTAACCGTCTTAAAAAGGCTTACCGGAGTGACGCCTTACAAACATGATAACGAACCTATTAAACGGACTGCAAAGTCACGGTAACACCAAACTATTAACGTGCAAAGCCTTCTGCACCTTAGCAATGACACTCTGCAATTTCCTCCTTTGGTATTGATATAGTCGATGAACAGAGTCAATCTCAAGACCTAAATAGTTAATTTCGTAGTCGGAGGCACCGATTTATCTTTAGCCAAAGGAACCTTTAACTCTTGCACACTGATTCAAAACACTTAACCAAACGCTGACACGCAGACAGAACTAGATACATCGCTACTACCTACAGAGAAAATCGTCAGCGAAGTGGACATAAAATGTTCCAGGTTAGCTTCGGAGGCGTTAACAAACCCATTCCAAAAAGTATGAACTTTTTGAAGAGTGCCGGTGAACAGGAAGCACCCATAGGTAAGGAATTTATCTACCAAAATAACTCTCAATCTTCATGCCTTGAAAAGCACAAAATCGTCTCTGGGGGCACTGGTAATAATCTGAAAGCAGATTCGATATCCGCCTTAGACATGTGTGCGCCCATGCCTACTTTAACTAAATAAACTAACCGCGATGTCTAAAAAGAAGAGTAGCGCAATTTAGCACAATAATCTTATCAATACCATCGTTCACCGACGAGCCAACTGGGTATGAAAGATGTTGTATCAGCCTAAACTTGCCTTACTCAGTGTAGGAATCAAACCTATCGGAGATACCATGCGATTACTTAATAGGCTATTCTGAAAAGGGCCCGCAATGCGCTTATTAAGAATTTTGATTTTCTTGTGTTTTTTTATTTTTTTTTCAGGATTTTTATGCTCGTTTTTTTTTCTTTACCTAACTTTTGACGCGCTAAAGCTGGATATTGCAACACTGACCGCAAATTGGGCGCGTCCCGTGCTACACGAGGACAAGAAACCATAACCTAAAACCATAAGAAAAAAACCACGCCGAAGCAAATGGACGCCGCCTTTTTTGTCTGGATACAAATTAAATAAAGCCAATAAAACACCTAAACAATTGGTGAGGGATATTTGCAACAAATGCACAACGGGACCCGGACCAATGACTAACACGCAAATTGCGCGACGGATCTTAGCCAGAAGACAACCTGACGCGACAGACGTTAGAGTTAACAAATAATTGTCTAGGGATTGCTTTGAAGGCCTTGACTTGATGCTTGCTTTGAAGACTTTGCACATGGTCAGTGCGCCGCCATTTTGCACATTATGGGGGAATCTGCACTGGATGCGGTGCATGACGAATATTATTGAAGAGGATGCATAACCTCCATCCAGGGGTTCTTTGAAAGGAACGAAACCCCCGCGTGCCAGTACCACGGGGCAGAGGGAGACCAGAATTTTGACTATGGAAACCATAACTCACCTCTAGCTTACTTGACTAAATGCATATAATCTAGGGGAACCAGCGAAATATAACAAAAAGCCCACAATTCACCGTCAATCAAGGACCTGGACATGCTTGGATTCAATGCCTTGCCTTAACCTAAACTGAAAGTCATAGTCCTCCAACACCAGCCTGCCACAAGCGGAAGCCAAGCCGTACGTACTAACTGACAAGACTTCAGAAGCTCTGCGTCCTATGAGGATGAGCATTCAAATAAATAAGCAAGACAAAATCGAAAAAGGCTGAATGAAGTCCATGCATGAATAGATGTGATCTTGCGTTTCGCCCTTTGATCCGGACAAATAATTTGACCCGAAGCATTGACCGAAAGAGCGAATTTGTTTGTGGGTTAGACAGTGTGAATGAAACCATCAGATAGATGTCAAGGTGTAGCAAAAAAATTCAACAAACTCCCCACGCACAATTTTTTGTCTAATGCTTTGTGGTAATTCGCGCCAAGGGCGGCGAACACACAGACATCAGAGGACTATTATTCATTAAATGATCCATCGGGCCACAGAATTCCCAAGCAATAATCCAGAAGTATTAACACTGGTACGGACTTGAATTTTATTTGTGACGCTTAAATAGAAGTATAGAATTATTATTCATTAATGATCCCTGGGACCATGGATCTCCTTGTCAAAAATCCTGAAGTATTAGTACTTGGCAATTGACTAGAATTATGCGACACTTAAAGACTGCACTATTATTATTCATCAATTGAACATTGGAACCGAAGGATTTCTATTCAAAAAAGGCCTGAATTATGGGACACTTGGTAACTGGACTGACGTATTAGTAACACTGAAGGATTTACTGTTAGATGTTATTAAAGTCTAATCTCACCACGCTTGGACCGCTCAACATTGCGTCTGAAATGAGTGGAGCAGAAGGAGCTCTGTGGTGGAAACACAGCTTGGTCACTCGATGAACTTTGCAACGCCTTAACAAATGTGCGTCCTGGCGCTTGAGCTTGTTGTACTGGCACTTGACTTTGCACTGGTATTGATACCGATGTGCTGAACTGGTGCTTGAGCTTGATGTTGCAAAACTACAGTTTGACTAGCCTCGCCACAAAAACTGTGAGTTCAACGTTGAACCAGTATTTGGCAAACCGGTTATAAAAACTTTGGACTAAAAATTGGAGTAGTTCCGGACCCGCTTGTGATACACCTACCAACACTGCCTTGAATTCTGCTGACGTGATGATAACCCCAGTTCTGGCTGATGCAATACTTGAGTCGTCGCTTGAGCTTGGCTATTGGTAGTACCAGTCACTGCTGAATGAGTTTGCTGCATTAGTTAACTTCACGCGATAAGTCCGTCCCCGCTAGTTTGATTTCCATTCTGCACAAAAGATTGCGAATCAGTACCCGCGAACGTACAAACTCACATTTCCAAGACTCGCCGTCTGTTGCTTAATTATTCCTAGATCTCACGCCGATTTCGTGCTGGACATAACCTCGCTGGCAAATGCCCTGACGAATCAGACTGAACTCATGAACCATTCCATTACTGATAACTTGAATCGGTCCGTGATCTTCTTGGCCTGAATCTGACTAATATGCGCACCCGAAGAACTTGATGCAGCACTATGAATTTTGTTCAGTTAGGGATCTTATTGCCCTTCGCTGAGATCTGGTTTGGCGCGGTGGTTGAATGATCTCCGCTTCAACAGTCCGACGTGGTCTACTTTGTCGCGACCCTGATGAAGTGGCATCTGTAAGCTTTCTTTTGGTTCCCTTGCGTCTTCCCATAATGGCGATAAAATACGGTAATTAAAATCACGATGAAATAATCAGGGGAAATAATGTCCACAAATATGCACACACAGTAAAGTCAGATTATTCCAGCAGAACTGAATGAGAGTTAGCAAATAATAAATCCTTGAATTGTCAAACGCTTATACGCAGTTGGAAAATGTTAGTTTTTTTTCCAGCATGCAAAACCCGACCATCTCGGAAGAAAACAAGATGCTGAATGCGGAAGGAGGACAAAATGCGCAAGACGAACTTGCAAGACCGTGGACCGAATGGGCAGGCATCAACACGATGACCAAAACAAATAGCATCGGTGTTGCTAGGAAACCAGAATGCCCAACCTTCGATACAACTGTTTATGTATTGACTGCGGCTGCGCCTGGCAAACATAAACTGATTATTTTGATCATAATCTAATTATAATGATAGCAGGAGGCATGTAGTACTAATAAAAGCAAACTAATATAAGAACAAAAAATTAATAGTAATAATAACCTCATCACTCATCATCTGATACTATAATAATAGTCTTAATAATAATAATAACCAAAAGTAAAACGATACACCATTTCCCTCTGTTGATATCGCCGAAGGTTTCTCAGAGTGAGGCCTCTCCCGGACATTGAAAATGAGACCATGCAGATTGGGCCTGCGCCGAAAGCGCAACCTACATGATTCACATAGACCCCATCCGCAAGCTACGCCGCGGGCCGACCTCTCCGCTTAAACAACGCGACGCCATACCCCCCGCAGCCAGCGCTCAAGTGGGCTGTAAAGCCTGCTATAACTAATACGGGGATCCGTCTGCTCATACAGTCCCCGGTAAGGGTACATTTAGCCGTGACTATGTTTTCAGTTTTGTAGACTTATGGACCATCTTTTTTCACATTCATGCGGGGACAATTGGCAAATATTAATTATTACAGAACAATATACAATGTTGAATCTTAAAAGGATTTTATTAAAGGAATACTCAGCCAATTTTTTTGGAAAAAATAAAGATTTGATGACGTCAGACTGGCATTGATTGGTTTCTAATATCAAAACAGCCCTAATTATAATCTTATACAACCCAAAAACCATTGCACTCCCTGGGTTTTAGTAAGCGACCCTACAGACAGCATCATCGGTTTCCATCCACCCACATACACTTTTCGTTATAGTTTTTATTATAACCGTGCCGTGTCCCCGCTTCTTCACCTCATGACCCAGGAGTGCAATGTTTTGGGATGTATAACTAATTTATAATCGGACTGTTTTGATATTAAGAGCGTATCGTGGCGCATGGCTACAGGCGCATAGCTCTGTAGCCAATGGCGCGTATGTTCAAGCGTATTATGTTTGATAGAGAGTTACTTTTGCAGGGAAGTTCCTGGAGTTTTGAGTTATTCACAGGTCATTTAATAACAGAAGCATGATTGATGTGAACTTTACTTTAAGGCACGATATTTAAATCTAAATGACCGTTTATTGGAAATTACACTATTTTTGTTGCACGCGGGGTTAATCACTAACCCCCGATCGGATTTTGAAACCAAATTTTTTTCTTAATTTATCATGATATTACTAAGATCTTTTGAACAAGGTTTAAGAGATGATTTTTTTTAATGGCCCACTGGGCCGAGACTGCCATAGTAAAATGCATGTATCAGTTCATAACAAATTCCGTTTTGGAAATCCCAAATCAAGCAGATCGTTCCTACCCTCCCTGTTTTACTACAGAACCACATGATAGTCTCACATCTTGACGCATACGCTGTGACACACAGAGATACAGATGCTTGCTGCTTGCCCCGTATTGTAGGTATAAACGGTTAACGAGATGACATAGTTTGGTGTCACGTGTCGGGTACCAGGTCACGTGTCAGGCATCCGGTATCAGTGTGCTCTTCGGGGGCGACCGACCGAGATATATAAATCCGACTATGTTTAAATCAAGTCTGTACATGACCCTTGCCAAAGTGCTGTTATTTTGTTCCAAAAGACACCGTTTATTAGTCTTAACAGTACAAAATTTACCTTTTCCCTACTGCATGAAAAACCGACGTACGATGACGATATTAATCGGTTGTTTTTTTTCCAAGTGTTAGGGATACGTTACGTCATTTACCTGAATGGGTCCCCAGAGCAAAATAATAACCAATCATGCAGTGACGTCATTCAAAATTATTTTTTCCAAAAATTGGCGGTTATTCCCATAATAAATTCCTTTTTAAGATTCAACATCGGTATATTATTCATGAATTCATTAATATTCAATGTCCCCGCATGAATGTGAAAAAACATAGTCAGCCGGCTAAATACCCTTACCGAGGACTGTATGTGCAGACGGATCCCCGTATTAGTTTTAACAGGCTTACAGCCACTTGCGTGCGGCTACGGGGGTTATGCGTCCAGAGGCATTACCGGAATTACCAGGGAGAGCCCATTCTATATACTTCACCCATGAGCTTCGTCGGAGAAGTAACAAAAATTCCCTGGCATGTGAATCGCTAAAATTTTATTTCAATCTTAGCTTATGAGTACAAACTTGAATATATCATTAACATAAAATTATAATATTGTTAATTTTGTATTTTGTTTTGATAATAATAATGATACTACTACTACTAATAATATAATAACAATAATAATAACAAAAATAATAATAATAAACAAGAATAAATAACACTATTTCTGAGTTAAATTAATATAGCAAAATTTCATAATTGTAAATTAAAAATATCCTAAATGATAGTAATAATAATAATCTTAATCATAAAATACCAGATACATTGATAAATGCTAATAAACAGCAATAATAAAATTGAGAATCAGCGCTCAATTAAGATTGAAAATACTAATAATGGTATTATAAGCAGTGCTCAAATATTAACTTATTACTAAACAAGCTAAACGAACACACCAAAGAGTCGTAATGACGATGTGTTGATACATTCCTAAGAATCTCGAGATGAATAAACTTCACTTGCAGCTACCTTAAGCTCTTTTAATTATGATGGTTTAATCCGACTAATTGCTTAATATCGATGTTCCAAGCTTGCAGTTGGATAAGTAATTTTTTTTTTTTATCATGAGAACACCTACCAATAATTCCTAGTTGACTGAGAAGCTGTCTGTGGCAATTGGACCAGGCTGTGTCGTATGGGGCATGAAGTTTGGAAATGCTCTAGCTGCTTGTTGTTCCTGGGTAATATCAGTCCCTAATGTAAAACAGGCGGTTTTACAAGCACATCGGATGCTCAGACTGATGAAATGTTCCCTTTCAAGAATATATCTAGTGAAAAAACAAAAGTGAGTGAGGAATTATTCTCAAATTCGTCTGAAATGAAACTAGAAATTGATCGAATCTGAATTCGTTAATGAACTTCGAACTTGTTCCGCTTCCAATTGCTTATGGCAATGCACAACAATAGGAAGAGCCCGACGAAAACTTCGAGGGAATCGTAAGACCCAACTTCAACCGGGGTGTCACTTGTAATCAATACCGGTCTAAGCTGAGTGACTCCTAGCCGATTTTCAAAGTGGTATTTATTGAAGATGCAGAATGTTAATTTTCTCATATCAAACATCTTTATTATGTTTAATTGAAAGGAAAATATCCTCATCTACTCAATAAAGTGAACTGTAATCGGGTTGCATTCAATTATATGAGTATTTCAATGAGTAATGGACCATTAATTATGTATTTTATGAGATGGATGATAATGGGAATTAATAATTTTCTTACATGCCCACCACAAAAAACTAGGTGTTAAAATAACACGCCTTGGTGTTGCTAGGAGGATCACACCAAAAGGATGTCAACATTCAACACATTTGGTGTTATACAAACACTATTGTGTTGCTTTAACACCAACTGTTTAAAAATAAACCCGTGTTTTGCAGTGTGTAGCCAAAACCACATTACTTTATTGCGCTCATTAGTAAGTCACAGAGAAATTATCCAAGTTAGTTTATTAATTAATCAAACAAGTTAATGACAACTCAAAATAATAACGTAGGTATGTGGGGAAATATAGCAAAGAAAAGATGAAAAACGGAAAGGATTTTGAGGTACTAGGTTTTACCAAATTTTAGTTAATTAATGATCTTAATTTGGCTGTAAATTAAAGTCATGAACTTTTGCTATACATGTAAGCCGATCTAACTGAGAATCGAACCTCGGACCCTCTGATGAACCCAAATTTCTAACCCACGGATACATGTAACTGATATACAGGTAATATGGAATATGAATTATAGCATTTACGTCCTTTCAAATTAATATATTGCAAATTAAAATGAACAAATATCATACAAAAATTTATATTCTTTTATTGCTGTTATTGCTTTTGAATATCTATAAAAACTGAATGAAAATAAGTTACTACATTTATTAGTGGTTGTTTACGTTTGTGACCTTTTCTGGTGTTACAAATTGTCTTGTTTTTTTTTTTTTTTTTTTTTTTTCTATGTACATTGTACAGTGTTTTTTTTTTTTCAGCCAACCTTTGCCGTTTTCTTATTCATATCAACAGACTGTAACTTTGCCACATAACATAATCAACAATCATAATCACTTATAACAAAAAAATAAAATTTAACATTCTTTTACTCTATGTGCCTGATATTCAGTTCCTGTCTGAAAGAAAAACAGTTGGCTAACTTCAATATTTAATTTGCTGATGCACAATTTTGCAATTGAAATAATTTGTTTGCATCTACCTTGAAATTCTGCCATCTTTAAGATAACTAAATAAAACCTCAGTGACTGACACAGCTGTAGGAAAACCAGATTTGTTACGTAACATTTCATTAAACAACATCCATATTCATCAATATTTTTGCAGTTAAAGAAAAAGTGTTCAATATATTCTTTCTCATTGCACGTCTCACATTTATCTTGTATTTGCATTTCCCATCTTTTCTAGTAAAAGTCTTGTTGGGTATACGTTACTTAGTATTATCTTCCAATTCAATTCTAGCTTCATTAGTGTTGACAACTGTGCTTTGCCAAATTTTCTTCCAATTAAAATCCTATTCTGGAAGGTTCCTTTCAAAAGGATTCACTTATGGCCTGATTGTTAAATGTGTTAGCTTCATTTGATACATTAATTGTCTTGTTGTTGTTAACTTTTAATTACTAACATAGCTGATTTGATCTTTTTTACTTAATTACAGCTTCAACAATCAATAATTTCCAGGAACAGGTGTAAAGGAGCAATTACTACTATTTTTTGCACAATTACCGTAACTTAATTACATGTATGTTGTGTTAAACATTGATCAAATGAAATAAGGGTATTTGTTGAAATTATTCTCATTTGAAACGTGTTTAGCTAAAAGCAATTTAAAAAATAATAAATAAAACTAACTGGCGCGATTCAAAACATGAAGGCTCCTTTTGCCGTTTCAGCGCCAGGATCGTCGCTTAGACAGTCAAGGACATCTTCAATCTACGTATCAGATAAAGAAACAGCTAAAAATGCATATTTTATTTAAACTTATTACCACTAGTAAATGCATCTTGTATTTGACGAAATAACGTGGACTTCACAATATAAAGGATCAGAAAAAGACAATACTTGGCCGTAATTTAAAAATCAAGCAAAATAATTTTTGTCCAATTTTCAAGGCCTATTACGACTAAATTTATAAGAGAGGCTCCTATTTGAACTTTGAATTATATCAACATTATTATGCACTATTATGGATTTTCAATTATAGGTTATTTACAGGAAAAATACTGTTAAAGGTGCAACGAGAGATTTTGAGGCATCCATGTGAGGTGTCATATGTGGTTATTTCATATAGATCGATTAGACACTCAAAAGATTTCTTACCTTGTATTTTGTCTTAGAAGTGATAACAAAAGGTGATTATGCTTTTATTTCAATATAAAACATAGGCTGAGTTTCCTATTTGCTCCTATATGAACATAGAAATTTCATAATTTTTGTACCAAAGAAATATTTCTCAGCTTAATCCTTTCAGATGGGGATATTTTTGATAGAAAGCTTTACAACAGTGCAAAAATCAGAATTTTCAGATTTTTTAGGGACACCTGTTATGTGAAATCTCTCGTTGCACCTTTAATCTTACAGGAAAACACTGGCAGCAATTCTGCCAACAAAATCCCATAAACTACAGCTTTTATAGTTTCCATCCAAATTGAAATACTGTAATTTTCACAGTAATTATTTGGCAGAATTTGTGCCAGTAAAATACTGCAAAAAAGTATATTTTTAGTGTGGCAAAATTGTCTCAGATACAGCTACACACATTGTACTAATATAAACTTCGACCAGACTTCCATAGGCTACCCAGTGTTGATCGAGAAAGGAGATGAATCTCGTAATATCCCATTGATCGATAGGTCACTTTATAAGCTGTCGTACGGTGGTTTTCAGGTACAGCAAACAGACGAATGCAGATTGGTCTGTTTGGAAGACTTTCATTTGGCGTTTGGGTATGATTTCCAAAAGTGAACATCTATTATATCTAAAAATTGGAATGTTATTTTTGCTCAATATTTGGTATATGAAAAGAGCTTGTGATATAGTATCATAATATGCAAAAAACTCAATTTCGCCAAAATGTCGATTGGCCTGTTTGGAAGACTCATGACGATATCATCAGATAGATTGTTCCAAAAAGGGGCCTGTAGATCTCACTCCTTTGGATGCAAATGTTGTTCTGTTTCTTGATAACCGATACAATTTCTCGTACTACGGCTG